>JAAAQI020069340.1:0-17299 GCA_011800005.2 Stichodactyla mertensii | reverse complement strand
CCTTGCCGCGACCGTGATGTTTTCTAGAATTCTAAAGTTCCTTGCCGCGCCTTGACCGTGTCCGCGCCGTGTTCGTGTCGCGACTTTTTCACAGTCATACGAAATCTACTCTATCGTTTTTCTCGCGAAATTCAACGAGGAATTCTCTCGTCCTCCCATGAATCTCCTATAGAATCACAACACAATACAATGTAATATGCATGTGAATTACATTACTAAACTGCCTGGAACTAGTTTGTACCAAAATTTAAAAATTAGACAAGAGGTACTTACCTTGAGTAGTATTGGCATTACGGTGCAGAGAAACGAAGTAAGACTCCTATTACTCCTGAGAACCTAGTGCTCTTCTTTACGTTTAGTTTAGCTCTTAATCCAGAGATTTCACGTGACAAATCCACAGGCATCCCACACATGAAATCCCCCTCAAGCGGTTGAGCCTGCATGCCTTTCTCAGCCTTTATGCTAATGATTTGTTTTGACATGGAAGGCTAAGGATGCATAAATGTAGCTGTTACTTCAGTAACTCATTACTTAGCATCAATATAAAGCTGCTAATTAATCTAAATACTGAGAAAGTTCTATTACAGCAAAACAAAAAAAACAGTACTAAAGGGAATGACGACAATGACATGTGGACTGAAGCGCTAGCGGGAAAACATTATACCAAAGCTCAATGGGTCTGTTAAGAGAGTTTTGGAAAAAAGTTAATTGTGCCTTTCAGAATATCACATCATCCTAGAATGACACCTTCACTTGGACACTGTCAGTACAAACAGCTTTCAAATATCCCCCAACTTAAACAGAGACTGTGGCTACAATCTGCCATCCACCTTCATTGATCTCTTGTCATGTGAGTCACAACTTCATCATGAAAGAGCAGAAAGCTGGTGTTATGATTAACAATTTTTGATCTTGACTAGGTATCTATTCTTTATTCTTACTTATCAACAAGATCAAAGATTACATCATGTTTACTAATCTTTTATTTGGTTAAACAACATTAACCCAAATAATATCTAAAACTGTACTTAACTATTCCTTGGAAATAGTAAAATAATGATTTTTGAATAAGAAAAAATATTAACTCTATAGTACTGAGTTATACTTGTAATGCTACATGCAGTAATAAGCTGAATTTATCTATCTTTGAGCTAAATACACCTTCTATTACCTTGTAAGTTATTTTCCCAATATAAATAATAACTCCATTTTAGAGTTAGGGACCATACATTTAATAATGCCAGGAGGGCTAGTGCAAATAAAGAAGGGTCCATAATTCTCAGGTGCAGATGAGGATGCAGGACGTTTTTGAGGGGGTACACCATTAATGATTGTGACTCGAGCACCAAAAGTAAATATTCAATCCATAACTAACTGTAAGTTACTCATCTCAGGGGGGTGCACATTTCCTGCACACCTCCC
This sequence comes from Stichodactyla mertensii, assembly GCA_011800005.2. Taxonomy (NCBI): domain Eukaryota; kingdom Metazoa; phylum Cnidaria; class Anthozoa; order Actiniaria; family Stichodactylidae; genus Stichodactyla; species Stichodactyla mertensii. The sequence continues at coordinate 15,877 of JAAAQI020069340.1, read as the reverse complement.
CTGGATCCACCCCTAGGGAGGAAAGTGACAAAAAGCACTATTAGTCAGGCTGCCAGGACAATATCAATTAAGTGAATGTTCACTGCAGTTTTGCCATATCCCTAAATCTATTCTTTTTGTACATTTAACAACTATTCTCTGAAATGGAGGTGAATGGTGGTAGAATATCTACTGAGACAGGAAGCATTGAGCTGAATATTCCTAAAACCACTATTCACTGACACTGAGTTAAAAGAATAATTGTTTTAGTATATACCAACTTCACAAACCAACACTAGGATTCTAGAAAAATATAATTTGTTGAGAAAAATACAAATTTATTTTCAGAGAAGCTATATCCCAAGCTTGGCAAGTGGATGGTCTCAATATTCTGAGATAGAGAATAGAATCACTCAATCTTATGAGCTTGTGAAGTTGGTATATACTAATATATAATAGCTTCCATTTTGAATGAATTTAAAAGTAAAGATTTGTTTTTCAGTGCTATCCTGTTTTCTTTCATTCTCCTGGATTCTATTACATGGAAACAACAAGGTTAAGGGAGGGTGTTGTGGGTGAACACTTATCCTAGAGACAGGAAAATCCCATTCAGCACTGCTGTGCCCTATTAGTTTGCAAATAATATTAGCATACACCCCCCTTGAGACAGGAAAGTGCCCTTAGGACTGCCATAGTGCCCCTTTCATGGGTGCACCTTCCCCTTGAAAACCTTGAACCACTTCTGAATACTTATATTTTAAATTTGTTCATGCTTTAAAAAAAGATGTAATAACATGGAAACATTTTAAAGATTTGAATCAGCATCTTAATTACTCCAAAATTGATCTTAATATAATTTTGCTTAGCAATATTCATTGTGTTATATCTGTTTCAAAAGTGGAAATAAGCTACATGAAATATGATTTTTTAACTATCTGAGGCAAAAACCTATTCCTTTAAGGAAACCTCATTGTCATGGAAACCTAAATTAGTACTACATGTATACATTCTTGCACCTGAAGTATTTATTGTATTTACATGCATATTAACTGTTGCTATGCCTCAAATAGAAATAAGAAATTTGGCGTGGCTAAAGAAATAAACACAATCCACCAACGTAAAAAATACCAATGAAATATATAGCTTTGAAGACACTGAGCACCCTTAATGTGTAAGTCTAAAATGAGTAAGCCTCAGTCAAGACACTAACACTCATATACAGGGCAAGTTGAAAATATGGTAGGCTATATGCCAATTTTTTGATCATACAGTAGATTCTGCAGAATTATATTTTAATGTTTTAGGAAATAATATAATAGTTCAAATTTGTTATTATAATTTTATGGGAAAATGAAGAGTTTTTTAATGGTTATTACGTATTCATGTTTGTTTCTGTTCACTTTTCACGTCTTCAATCATCATCTTAGCAATCTTCCAGGCCATTTCTTCTTTTGCCTGAAGAATCAAAATGGAATGAGATGGGAAAAAAGGATGTGAGAGATATGTTTAGATCTGTCTGTACTTAGCCTCAATGCCAATACTAATTAGCATAACTATTGAGAAAGACCTAAGCCAAAATTAACTGCACATTCTCTTATCTGTAAATTCAACATACTTGTACGACTTATTCAATTAATGTCATCACTAAAAAAAGCCTAAAAGCTTTCATTTATCTTTTGTTTACTGACAAACTTTGCTCTAGGCTATCTAAGAATTAAGGAATATGTGTCCAAATTGTAGAATTTGCAAGCATACAGTGAGTTTTTATTGTATTAATGGCACAGTGAAAAAAAATTCCTGATTCCGCTCTCAAAGCTTTAGGCTTTATGCTTTTTTCAGTGACAACTTTAATTGAATTAGTTATATTTATACTTGTAAGATTCAGGTTCTTCTTACCTTATCTTGTCCCCCAGACACCAGTTTACGCATTGCTTTACCAAGTTTAGCAGCTGTAATGGACAAAATTAAAATAAAATAAAATTTTCTAGGATGTATAATATTCTAAAGTTCTTTGAGACAACAGTTGTGACTAATGTTATTTTTCAATGTGTTGAAACAACATGTGATAACTGTAATTGGTTAACAACAGTTCACCTGTTGAAGTATTGTTTCTTTCGTGGTCTGGTTCAGGCTCAAAGATTGGTTCAAAAATCCCAAACTCATTCACACGACCAAGAGATAAAGGTCTGTTATAAAAAAGATCATAGTGTCATAATGATGGACCATCCTTAATTCTATCAAATTGTGAAACAGCAGCCCCTGGCCTGATCTCAGTCAAGGCATGGCTGACTCACAAATTGTATTAGAGTAACAAAACAAAAACTAAGTACTAAGAAAATTAACCTCAAAATGGTATTTACCCAGCATTAGGTCTGTGCCAGATAGCATCAGGGTTCTCTGTGAGGTCAAGATCTGAACCAAAGGAATTCACAAGTCTCGTACTTTCATTGGTGTTACCACTGCCTTTTGCTGGACTGCTTTCACTTAGTTCTGATGTCTCACTTGGGTTTGGTGAATCAGTTACAGAGTTGAGTAACTCATTCAAGTACTTGTAATAAATATCACTTTGGAGAAAACTAGGGAAGAACACCTGGCAGACAGAGGAGAAAGGAAAGTATTTGTTATAAATCAAGGCAACAAGTACATCAGAAACATCAATGTTACACTGTGTTTCACATAACTTTTGATGAGTGGGTTCTGAAGTTGGTTTGGAAGTTCCAAAGTTGGTGAACTTCGAACATATTTCCCACAGAAGTTCAATAATTTGTTAAAATCAACTTCAAGATTAACACTGATGAAGCTGCTCCACCAAAGAAGAGCAGTGCTTTGCCTAAGGATGGCATCAAGGGGAAAAACAAGTAGAATTTGCAAATAAGACTGAATAGCTAATGAATAACTAAACTTCCGCAGCAAATAAGTTTGAAGTTCGCCAATGAAAGTACAAATTGAACTTTAGAACTTCAGAATGAACTTTGGAACTCACTCGTCAAACGTTATGTGAAATGCACTGTAAAAAAATAATTTATTTTAAAACAAGTCAATGTGGAAACACTTGAACCATACACCTCATTTTTTTGACAATTACTATCAACATTGATTCATAAATTTTAATGCTTATCAAAAGTGTTTGCAGTTCAAGTGTCACACTGTAATTCTGTTTTACATGTACATCACAGATTGTCAATGTTCCATAATTCATAGTTTTTAAGCTAAAGTGAGGTATAGACCTGTCTACTCAACATTAAACTTCAGTTCACATTCTATTGTTTATTACTCCTTTCTTCAACAGTAACGAGATGCATAAAGCAAACTATTTCTCAACTGGGAATGACCTGATGGTCATAGAAAACAAAAAAAAAAAAATGATATGCTTAATAAAAACAATGCTTTACAGTACTAGTTATTTTCACATAAAAAGTCTAAACATAATACAGTACCTCTTCCAAAAGGCACAGGATGTGCTCCAGGGGGGTGTTGAAACAGCCTGGTAGGGGACCCCCTTCACGGCATATACTGTTTTCAACATCTATTCTAGTAACATCATCAAAACCAAGTGGCAAACTTGCCTGCATAGAAAAATACCTAAAAAACACAAACATACATCAGTATTTTTTTGTAACCAGAACCCTTCCACAGCATTCATACAGCTTTGACTGTAAAAATTTCCAAAACCATTCCATAACTTTCCAAAGCCCCAAAAAAGTTTCCAGCACAAGAATGTCAGGGTTTCTTGATATGTTATGTTTTGTGGATTTTATGATAATTTTTGTCAAAAATTTGGGTGAAAAACAGCATTTTCAACCTTGCAAAAATCCCTGACACACTTTTGCTGGAAATTTATCTGAGAAGCGAACCACAAAAATAGTTTTGAAAAAATTAAAATATTATCAACTTGTATCTCACTGAGTGAAGCCATATGATATTCTTTCAATAATTTAAATCAATTATTGGTTTTCTTTAAAAGCATTGTCAAATAATCTAATGTATCCCCGTATTCTATGATTCAATAGCTTTTTGAATATATCTACTAAGTGACATAAATCCTGATAAAATGAGAGCACTGCTTTGAAACAACACCATGAACCTATATCAAGAGTACATTAACTGCTTGCAAGAGGTCTTGGATGCATATTATGCACAATGTCTCATAACATCAGTAACTGAAGTAATTACGGTTTATTACCTTTCATAAATAATCATGGCATCATCAAGTGCTTGCTGTCCATTATATTCACCATTCTCAAACTTGTCTTTAAGCAGTACCTGAAAATTGTCTGCAGTCAACCAGAATTCTAACATGTGACGAACCCCTTCTTGCTCTAAGAACTACCAATAAAAATGCAGGAACAAAAACAGTTAAACAACAGTGATTATTTTTTCTGGTCTAGAATCCAAGTGAATTGTGTGCACTGACTGCAGTGGTCCATTTTCAGGTCTGGATGAGATGATATGATCCCCAGTTATGCACTGCTCACTGGCTGAAATCATTTTGTAGTTGAATTTTTTTGTGGGTAAAAAACAAACAAGTTATTTGCCAGCTTTGCCCTAGCCTGTGTAGCTGGTGGTTTAAAGGGGATTGGGGGGAGGGGGAAGGGGGAAGGGAGAGGAGAAACTGCCTGCCTGAAGACTATGTGTTTTTGAATCCACCCACTTCATTAGCATACAAGGTATGTGAAAGATGATCCCTGCTAAACTATGTGTTTCAAACACCTCTTCGTGCCTTCAGGAAATTTATAAATTTATTGAATCTTGTTGTTATGGCTGAAAGACCAAAGAAAATAGCGGTAGCCAATCTGAAAAACATTGAAAGCACTAACGAATTTTGTAGAATTTGTTCCTGAGAGTTTAAAGTTTTAGTTAGGAAAGGTCATCACCTCACTACTGAGTGTAGTGAGGTGATGACCTAGAGCCAAATATTTTCCAGTCTGGCCCAACTTAATGCATTCAATAAGCATTTTATTATATAACCTTTTTCTGGCCTTTTCATGTTTAATCTTAGACACATGTAACGGTAAACTATTTGGCTCAAGTCAAGCGTGTGAGTGGGTCTAGGTCCAAATACAGGTTTTCCCAGATCACCTCTGTCAAAAAATCTGTATGTGCCCAATCATGTGATTTTTGTCAATGGTTTTCATAGGAGCATGCATGCTGGCTCATACAGGTCATGATACTTCTCTAACATATCTTTTTAGCTGAATAAACAAACATGACCACCCCAGAACATGAAGCAGAAGCAACAGCCTTATACCTTTAGTTAAGTTATAAGGTATACTCACCTCCATAAAGTAAAACATAGCATGTTGATTATAAATGACGTCAGATAGAAAAACTTTGTTACTGGTCAGGATATCAAGCTGATGTTTGAAGTATAAAGGACTTTGTACAAACGTTGGAAAATACCTGCAGAAATTTAAAGCATTTTGAATTATCTGCAATCATGCAAACATGTAGTTATTTCTCAAGATTGCACAACTCCGATTATACTACATGTATTGTAAATTGTCAAGACCAAGAACCGCCTGTAGGCTAAGACAAAAAACAGATTGGAGGTCTTGACAATTTACAACATCATGTAAAATCTGAATTTAATAATTGTCTTTGAAATTTTAAAATCTTATCTTTTATGTTTTACAAATATATTTTTAAGTGTGCATCTAACACTCAAACAGTGAACTTAACAAGATGAATCAGTCATGTGCAAATGTTTCTGTAGACAATGCATTTACCTGTAGGATTGTTAGTCAGTCAGTGGCAAGAAAGTGAGTAAAATTTACACTATTTTGTTATATAATTTACAACATACATTCTTTCCATAACATCAAATGCAAACTTCTGGCCAGGAGCAAAACATTCAGGGTCTATTTTCCCATCTTCACTGCAGATGTTGGCTGTAAGAAGACAAGTGTTATGCCACATTTAAGAATTGATGGTCAGTCTTAAAACATCTACCACAGTCTTCCTATCAAATCTGTTTGTTTGGTTTACCTGTGGGCTGGTGGTTTTTGGGGTTAATGGTAACTTAAACACTCAAAAAGCTTTAAAGACTTTGAATAAACAGCTGAATCTGACAGCTGGTATAGAAGTGAATCCAGTCATTACGAGACTGGAAACAATTATTCCCTCTAGTGTTAACACAGTCTTAGGCCAAAATTATTACTCTCAGAGCTTGAAATAGAACAAAAATAGCCAGACGTTAATTTACTTTCTTGGCAGGACAAATATTATGTCAGCAAGAAACCATTCATTGTTTATGCCTGGGAGGGGGTGGGCAGGCTGGCAAGAATAAGTTGGGTCCATCAAAAATGCTTGATGGGATCACAAAAAAAATATGCGTAGAAAGAGGGAATAACTGTCTTTGGGTGGTGTAGTCATGATGTTTAGAGGTAGGGTTGGATGAATCTTGTTAGCCATCCCCTGGGGCATAAATAATGAATGGTCCCTACCAACAGCTAAGGAAACTTTTTCTGGACATTCTATTTTTATTTTAGTTTTTGGCACATCAAAATTGGTTTTTGCATGCCATCAACAATATTTGGCATTCATTTTGGTTATTGACAGCCTGCTGTTTCACCCTTTACTTCCAATATTATTCATTTACATGTCATGGTTGACATGTTGGTGGCATTCAACAAAAGATTTTTTATTAAGGCTTGGACAGATGATGCAACACTACCTGTGACGTTGCTCTTAATAAGGTAATCGCATTGTGTGTCCACCTGTGTGGCTGTTGCAGCCATCAACAGTGACACTGCAGAAGTGGAAAGGAGTTCTACTTTTGTAATGTCACAGGTAACATCACTTGGGTCCAAGCATTTAGGTCCTTTTGTCTTCACCATCAACATGACCACCTTGCCACTGTCCACATCAGCCTTTGGCTGCCAGAATCTAAACCTGCCTTTTTAACAAGATTGTCTTTTGTTCCTCTTGGGATTGGCTGATTACAATCAATACATTGTGACCTATGTTTACAAACTGTGAATATGTTATGAGAGCTATGAATCATGCTTACCTTCCACTTGTCTTCGTAGAGGTTCATCCAAACCAAATGGGTGAGTTGCTTCCAGTGAGATGTATTTACTGTAAATACTCATTGCATCGATGATTATACTCCTCGTTCTTCTCCGACAAAATTCTCTTTCTTCATTTTCAAAATCAGGTTTTAAATCAAAAGTAACTTTTCGTATTTCAGTTTTATTATTGCTGTTTGTTGATTTGCCAGGATTTGCCTCAGTATTAAAAACTTTATCGAAATCAAGACTTCCTGAATTGAACATTTTTTCAATTTGATTTTTTTGTCTATTTTGAGATGAAGAACCATCAGTTTCATCACCCGAACTGTTTGTTTTCAACTTTTCACCATCTTTAACAGTAAATTTTCTATCCTTATTAGCATCTGGTAGCTCTGGTATACACATGGTACATTTTTCAGAGTTTTTATCAATAATGTTGCCACATACATCACAGATCAGTATAGCACCAGCATTTAATTTGTCTAGCAATTGTTTTGGTCCTGTATTCTTGGCATTATCTGGGTACCCAGAAAAGCACCCAAACTCACTGTCACTACTGCTGTCACTCAAAAGTCTCTCAGTCTTAGAAGCCAAAGGAGAAGATCTTTGATGATTTGAAGCATCAGTTTCACTGTTCCCATTCACCAATGTCTCTACAGAAGTTGTTGACTTCATACGTGATAATGAATTCTTTTTCAAACGACTGATTGTTGACAGCCGAAAAGTCTCTGATGTCAACCAAAAGTTCAACAAGTTCACAGCATTTTGTTTTTGCATGAATTCCATAAAATATGGCAGAACACTGTCATCCATCAACACCTCCAAAAGTGATTTAGATAATCTTGATTTTCTTCTGAATGTAGCAACACACTAAAAATGGAAATGTTACCATGTATAATGCACAAATTCTATACTTATAATATAATCAAACGTGCAGGACTTCCATTAATATGATCATCCAAACCACATGAAGGTTTAACTGTTTGCAAATATAATTACAAAGACAGCACCTTCTCATTTATTTTAAGACCCTGAGTATTGGTCCAGCCAGGGATTGAACTCCTGACCTCCTGCACAACAGACTGATGCCCTACCAACTGAGCTAACTGGATGGCAGTAATAATAATGATGATGACGACGATGATGGATTTGACAGTGCCATTTCCGAGTGCCTCTTCATCTACTGAATTATCCAATTGGAATTTTGAATGTTGATTTTTGTAAAGTGAGGAAAATAAGACTCTACTCACACAGTGGCAAGTCTGAGTATCAAACCCATGACCACAGCTGTGAGAGCCAAGTGCTCTCACTACTACACCACCTCGGTGTGCTACCCAAAGAATTTATTAAGCCTAATTAATGGATACTGGTCAAATAAGGATAAGCAACCAGGAAAAAAACAGTTTTCAAACCTTTGCACTGCTAGATCTCTTTGGACAAGATGCCAAAAGTCTCCTGCATCTTTGAACTGAAAAACAGAATAAATTAGAAGAATAAAATACTTGGACAAAATGTTGAACTAAAAGTAGCATTATTTCGTATTTGATAAATGGATTAAGTATCATGCAATGTTTACATGTATTTAGAGTACAAAGACCCATACTAGGGTCACAACAATAATTGTGGTTTCATCACTCCTAAAGGAATTTCATTATTTCTATATATTTCACAATGCTACATGATCCACAGGATATCAAAAGTCTGTCCCAGCTGTTGGCTATTTACTAATTATGTAACCCTTCATGTTACACAAACTATTTCCAGTAAAATAGTATGTGTTGATTTCTGGAAAAAAGTAAATTTTCCTGTAATTGATCAGGACTTCCAGATTACAGCTGTCTCAGGAAAGATTAAAATAATGACAATTGCTACATAATAAAGTTAACATTTTATCAACTGAGTTTGCTTGGTCCTTACAGGAAAATATCAGACCTTTATGGACCTTGCTCTACTGTCTTGGTCCATACTGTCAAAGCCTCGGTCTGGTATTTCGTTTAAGGATTGTACCCTCAGTTGATAAGAGGTAATGAAACTTAGAGATGTTATTTTTCATTAATCTCCATCTACTGTACTTTCTCTCACAGGCCCCTACTGTTAATTTGTGGGCACTAATGTACAAATAATTGTACAATTACCTCCGATAAAGCCATTTCTGTTATTTTCTTCTTCCTCTTCATCATAAAAACCTTGTGGTGGAGAACTACTAGTAGTTTTATCCTTGTTCTTTTTGGTTTTGTTTTTCTCTGGATTCTTGCCTTTTTTACTTTCCTTTCCTAGAATTAGATTTTTTAAAAGATTTTGTCTAATGTTTTAAAGTGAGACCTGAATATTGAATTATGTGTGAACTTCTAGTTACTATCAACCATAATAACAATAACAACACTGATTATTACATGGCAAGATTCATGCACTCTCATTGGCCAATTTGCAGTCCACATCTTACAGTATGGACCACCTTGCCATATGATAAACATCTTATTAACCTTGCTTGTTCAGTCTGTACATAAGTTGTGGAACCTTTGAGTAAAGTATTCTTTTCATCACCAGCAAAAACATGAAAGCATAGACCAGAGCTTTCTGCTGGTGATTAAAAGAATACTTTACTCAAATTTGATGTCCCAGCAGAAGAACCTTCATTCTCTTATGGAACCTTGTTTTTTTTCCCCCACTTCTTAATAGCCCTTGCACTATCTATTTGTGCCATAATGGGTAATGGAAAAAAACTAAGTCCTTAACTTATGGTATGACCTTACACTTGATTAATAAGATGTATTAATTAATTTGATAGTGGCTTTTCTTTATTCCACTGAATTGAAATTGTTGATTTTTGTAGAGGGAGATAAATTGGAGAAAAACCCTCAAAGCACAGGAGAGAATCAACAAATAACTCTACTCGCATATTAAGATAGAGGGTCAGAGTATTGAACCCTACCATATTGGTGAGAAGTGAGCACTCTCACCATTATGTCACATACCCCGAATAGGGACTGTTCATAATTTATGGACTCAGGGGGGGCTATGTGGAAAGAACACTTTTTAATAGCCCTCCCATAATGAACCTATTTTTTTTTTATGATCCTCCCACTCAAAAAAAAAATGTGCAGAACATAAGTTGGTACAAAATAAATTTATTGAAGAAATATTCTTGATGGATGCCCAAATGTTTCTTGAGAAAGTTGCTGCCCCTTCAAATCCAAATATTATCCCAACCCATAAATTATAAATGCTCCCTTATTGTCATCAGTATTCAGGGTTCAAAATAATTTTTCAGAAAATGATGAATTTTCCAGGCTTTGGGGGTTTGGCATATCTTTGATCCCAGGTCCTTCTCTTGCATCAAACACGTTAGTGCATGGAAATGAGGCAATCTTGAACATGCATTCCTTTTGGTCAGCATGCTACGAGTTGATTGATTGAATGATTGAGCTGCTAGCAAACATGATTGTTTCGAGCTTTTCAGTCTACAGAATACACTGCTTTGTGAGGGTACAACATACTCTGAAGTACCGAATAATCGTATATATACGTTTATTTTTTGTTTGAGGAAATTTTCCAATCTGTACGGCCTTATTGGGGCCCGTAGGATTATTAATTTAAGGCATTTCCACTCTGTACGAAACTTATTCTGGTCTGTACAATTATTGACAAGAAAATATCTGTAAAATCACTATTTCTTTGCGTTTAAATGTTGATTGGTTGCACTTATCGAACCAAACACAAACGCAAGCAAACTGTAAACTAGGACCACGATATTTTGAGTCAGCAGATTTCAACTGGAAAGGAGGACCACAATTTTTTTAAGCTATTATTCCACTCTATACTTTTGTTGGTTATCTTGGATATTCCCACTCTATACTATTATTCTGCTCTATACTTTTATTGATTAACTTGGATATTCCCACTCTATACTATTATTCTGCTCTATACTTTTATTGATTAACTTGGATATTTCCACTCTACACTATTATTTTGCTCTATACTATTATTCAGGACTTCAGAGTAGATTGATTAACATTATTAATTTTTTGATTGAAATCACTTTATTTCTTAAAATAATTTTTGCACTTTTGGCTACAAAATTGCCAGCAAAGGCGCTGAAATTGCCGGCTACAGCCAGGAGCCAGCTGCTTTTTTGAACCCCGAGTATTAAAGTTAGAAAGGTAGAAACCAAAAATAAATAGATTAGTAACTTTGTAAGTCCTTTTATTACACATTTAGGGTCAATATCAGTGAAGTGATACGATGTCACTTCATGGTAAACTGTCCAATGATATTTTGAACAATAAAATATTTTCTGTGTTATTGTATCGACCCTAAATGTGTAATAAACAAATTATGACATATTAAGAGCTTGATATCATTTTTATTCACTTGTTTTCTATATCATATGACTGACTAGCTCATGGACTCACTCGTTCACAACAGAAAACTCGTGAATAAAAATGATATCAAACTCTTAACATGTGATAATCTCTAGTTATTATATAGCAAGCTGGTCAGACTGGTCAGAAAATGGAACAGTTTGATTAGTTGCTAAGAGGTCTGGATTTTTTCATCCGGACCCTTCAGCAAAAGTTACAGACCTCTCGGCAAAAATTACAATAATTTTGTTTGGCATGCCTATAATAAACCATTTATTGATCGAGCTTGTTTGTTTTGGATGAAGAGATACTGGTCTTGCTCTTTGTTTGTGTGTATGGACCTTGGGCTTGGTCTATTCAAACACTAAAAAAGAACTCGACCAATATCCCCCCCATCCTGACCTCACACTTGGTCAGGAGCCAAAGTGTGAGGTCAATAGGTGTTGAACATATACAGAAAAAAAAATTCTACCAAAGTCATATCTTCCAAAAACATCTTCAAATTATAACATTCTGAATGAAATCATCATTGAATTATTTCATTAATATTATTGAACAAAACCTTAATGTGCAAAACAGAGACGCATAATCTTTATATCATCAGCTGAAGAAAACCCTGGAAGTGTTTTGAATTAATTCTGCTAAGTAAACTTCGCATTTCAAAACTAATATTTTAAAATATTGTCATTAAAAAGAACAGTAGTTGAATAAAAAAGCCCAGATGTACCAGTTATAGCAGTTTTTCAGCGCACAAATTGAGCCTGAATGTTTGTTATTCAATGAACATTCAGCCAATCTATTAACTCCATATTTATTGAAGTTTAAATAAATCAAATTTTGCGTAATAAAAAATAATTCATATGGGGAATAAATTCCACAAAATCTGCAACAAAATAGTCTTAAATGCTAACGGGAATATGTTACGTTGAATTCATAAGGCTCCTGTTCATATTACTAAGGATATTTTTTGTTTTATATAGCGGAAGAATTGTCAAGTACGCCTTCGCGATGCATGCAATTTGAGAACTGCTGAATTAGCGGCCAACGTACCTGAGGAGTTACGCAAAAATCGTGGCATTCGACCAGCAAATCCTTCACAGAACCGTAGTAAAATATATTTTGATGTCTTAGAGTCACATAACCGGTTTCTTTGACGCTTTTTTCGCCCAGTAATTTAAAGAGTTTGACTGCTGTTTTGAAGAGAATTCGCCATCTTGGTTGAAGCAAGGCGCTGCATGGTACGACTGCTGACCAAGGATCCGACTGAACGTGGGCTCACAACAAAAACATTAATTTTGCGCCTTTTGTTGAATTTATTTTGCTTTGGTTTATTTTATTTTACTTTCTACTTTACTTTAGATCTGTGACGTTAATAATATTTCAAATTTTCAGAGCCTTGATGTTTCATCTTCTCCATTATCAAAAATATACAATTACTGAATGAATTTTACAGAGTTTTACAGGAATATTAAGTTGTAAAAAAATTTACAAATCTATAAATTATAGAGAAATAGGGTTTCACATTTTGCAGTAAATACTAAAGACGTTTGATAAATTTTAAATTGAAAGTCGCATTGGAATGCACTTCCGGTCAGTGAACGCGAGGGACTGGAAAAATTAACCTCATGAATATGTATGACTCTTTGTGCAACAAAGAAGAACAAAAGATCCTTTGGCGGGAAGTTATTCAGAAATTTAGTGATGAAAAGCAGCGGAAATTCGATCAGAAGCCAGAAGATTAAAAGCCAAGCTCTCATTTGTCAGGATTCCCAAAGTACGACCACGTCTTCAAGGGATTTACACGAAAGATCCTGTCAAAACTCGTTCACCTTGTGAATAAAGATTCATTCGATTCGGCTATTTTCGAGGAGACGCAATTCTGACAGAACATGGCTTTGTTGTGAGTTCGTTTACACAGTCTTTAAAAGGAAAGGTGAGTATAGTTCTTGAATACTATAACAAATAAAAGGAAATTTGTACTTGAATACTGTTTACTTATCAAACAAGAACCAGATCATACAATGAAACTGGGTTTAAGCAAGTGTAGTTTCGTTGTGTTTTCGCACTGGTATTTTTGTCAATCAGCCATTTGTTTATCTCAGCTGAGCTTTACAATTGAATTTACAATATCGGATTCTCTGAAGAACGCGTTCAGGTATCCGTAATCCTCATAAACCACGAGATTATTTGTCTATCAATCTCTAAGTCAACTCAACTGGATTAGATCTTCAGAATGCTGCGTGTTCAAAGGAGCGTGCTGTTTACAAAAAATATGCAAAAGCTCTTCCAATCCTATTAAAAAATATTTCGGTCCGTCATATGAAGTACGATGAGCCAATATAGACAAAGGATATCACAATGATATTGGATTATTGCGATCGGGATTGATTGGAGTTTACTGGCTGGGTTTCTTGCACATATGAAGAGGTTTTTAAAGACGTCTTTGTACAAACAGCATTTGAATGGCTTCCAAAATTGACGAGAAAGTGTCGCGCGTGTCCACATTAAAGCTCGCAAACAAACATACTTCAACAACTCTATTTGATATCCACCAACTAAACTACTGTACAAATGCGGTTAGTCACGTCTTTCCCCCTTTAAAAGTTCAAACCAAATCCTGTTACAACAGTCGGGGTTATTCTCATTGTTTTTACTCGAATGAATGGCGGCTTCATTAGGATTTTTAAAATGACCTCAACCTTTACGATTGTCGGAAATGAAAATATCTAACTGCGTAAATTGAAAGTACGCAATAAAAAGGCTACCTTTCCCTTTCGATCTGCCCCTAAAAGATTTCGACGCTGACACAAGTCTTTTCGCCTTCTGTGACAATTTTTTTTTAATTTATGCGAGTAAAAAGGAGTATTGGCCGGCCTTTTTGTTACAATTGATGGATAGTTCTTGTGCTGATGAAAAAAGATATTTTTCCAATTTGAATTTCTTATGTCGGTCAAATTACCTAAGTTGCTATGTCGGCAATTTGCTTTCATGTTTTCAACCTTTTTTAATTTCTAATAAAAAGAGAATATCGCGGTTGTTTTAGATGTAATTGTTAGTTATACATGTATCAAAGAGTTTAATATTTAAATTAAAATTTCCTATGAAAACAAGCTTGTAGTGTTACAAATTTGTGTTGTATCTTCTTCTTGCAGCAAGTATTAAATCTTCTCCTAATCACTTCTCTTGCGGATTTCAAAGAATTTCTTATCTATTTATACAGGTTAAGAATTAATCATGTTAGTCTAGTTGATTCCTAATTCTTTTCTACTTTTTAATAAGTTTGCTGCTGCTTAAATATTATTTGTTCAAGAACTATATAGAGTTTTGTGGTAACTTTGGGATGAAATGTCAAGCAACCAGATTACTAGTGTAGAAACATTTTTATGTTGCTTATATCTTTGGCATCTTTTACCACAGAAACTTGATACCATGCTCAAAGCTGACCCTTGTGGTGGCAACAAATATCTTGATAACCTTGTAATGATTAGACAACTAATACTATAAAAGCAGTCTTGTGCCAAGTTAAATAATCAAGTGGCATATTCAATACTGAAATAAAATTGTTTCTTCTTTTTTCCAGATATGTCAGCAATATCAGTATTGTGGACTGTTCTGACAGTAGCATTCACAGCCTTGTGCTCCATTGCCATTGTGTCACCTTTTTGGTTTGAAAATGTTCCAGATCCTGACCCTTTGTCTTATGAAAACAGTTCCTTTGCTGCTTTTGGTCTTCTGAGATTTTGCTCAAAAAAAAACATTGAATCAGTGCTCGATATGGATGAGTGGAGAGACTTTGAAACATGTTCATTTTATGCAAGCTTTCAAGCAATACCATCACTTTTTTGGCAATTTTCTGTTATCTTTTATGGACTTGGGCTCTTATTTTGCTTGTGTTCAGTAGTACTGGCTCATGTCTCTTGCTGCCAGAAAACTATTTGTGGAAATAGGTCCATCTTTGGAGTGGCTGGAGTTTTACAAGCTATTGCAGGTAATACATGTACAAGTACAGCAAACAAAACTGACACTAGGTGCAGATAGCTATAGTGCTCAAAGAATAAAAAAGATCAAGACTAGTAAAAATATATTGGACATGGATTTATCTTGTAAAGCTCTTGTTTTAGTCAAGTTCATGCACATCATATAAGCTAAATCCAAATCTAATATAGAAAGCTTCATGACAATAGCACTGAGTGAGTTTTTATCATGTGAACAGGTGCCAAATGCACAGCGACAGATCCAGGACAGGCTGTCAGCCTGAAATATTTACTGAGGCAATTGACTGCCAAAGGCAGGAGCAACTAGGAGGGGGTTGGGGTCCAAAAAATTGATGATGATGATGATGACGATGACGATGACGATGACGATGACGATGACGATGACGATGACGATGATGATGATGATGATGATGATGATGATGATGATGATGATGACGATGATTATTATTATTATGATTATTATGTGATATCTTGATCATGGCTGAGCGAAGGCAGTCCAAACTAAGACGAAAATGGACTCAACAGATGAATG
>JAAAQI020069229.1:0-17300 GCA_011800005.2 Stichodactyla mertensii | reverse complement strand
ACAACAGCAGAAGACTTGAGGATGTAGTGGACGAAGAAGAAGGAGGAGGAGGATGAAGAGGAGGAGGAGGAGAAGGACGAGGAGGAGAAGGAGGAGAAGGAGGAGGAGGAGGAGGAGGAGAAGGAGGAAGAGGAGGAGGAGGAGAAGGAGGAGGAGGAGGAAGAGGAGGAGGAGGAGAAGGAGGAAGAGGAGGAGGAGGAGAAGGAGGGGGAAGAGGAGGAGGAGGAGGAAGAGGAGGAGGAGGAGGAGAGGAAGAAGAAGACTGAAGAACACCTTACATTTCGTTTCGCAGATTGGTTTCCCATCAATAAAGTTTTTTCTTGTACCAAGTATTTCCACTCCTCTGCTATCAACACAATAGCAGTCTGCACCATAACACTGGATGTCTCTAAACGAACCGTCAGGATTACAGCTTGGTTCCAACTGACGATGATCGTCTGATCTCATGTACATTTGCAACTGTTTCTGACATAGCGTCGGACCTATGTCTACAAGAGATAGATAACGACCACAATTAAAACTGATAGCAATACATTTGTCTTGTGTTAGTTAGGTGGGAGGGGGGTTGAAGATATGACGAGGAAAAAAATTTGACTCAATTCACGGGGCAGAATCTTTAAAAAAAAATTGTAATTAAGAAATGTTCAACACTCAGCATTCCTATAGTTACAGCAGATTTCGTATAACTTTAAAAAGCTCGCGGCATGATCGGTGTCGTAAGCGTGCCTTGTCGCAACCGTGATGTTTTCTTGAATTTTGCCGTGCCTTGCCGTGCCTTGACCCTGTCACGACCGGGTTCGTACCGCGAGCTATTCACAGTCATATAAAATCTGCTCTATAGATGTGAATTGACTAGTGGAGGGCGCGTTGAAGACGTTCGCGGGCAATTGATGTTGTGATGTCAATTTTCTGATACACAAAGTCACTTCAACACAGAAGAGTGTTAAAAATAAATAAGGGGGTCACCGTCTTCGTTTATGAGATATTATGCTGTAAACTTTGAAATTCTGGCCGCCGTTTTGAATTTGATCGTCTTTGTTATATAAACAAAGTCGTCAAGGCGTTTCTCGCGCATTGGATGCAGAAAGGATGCGCAGAAACAATTGCCAAGAACGTCCTTAAGCTATGACTACTTATGAATTTGTCTTACGAACCCACGGGCTGACAAACTGGTTTTTCTTCACTTCTGGTGACTCTCGAGTAAGCAATTTCTACACCATAGGCGTTGACACAGAAGCAGTAATTCTCGCTACACTGAACTGGTTCGTAACGCCCTTCTGATGTACATTGAGGTATCATATGAGGTAGTAAGGACCTTCTGAAAATATTTTGATATTGTTTTTGACAAGGCGTCAAGGAGTGACCTGCAATGACAAGAAGTTTGAAGTATTATCTATCGAGGGGAAAATCCGGACACCATCTAAGAATTAAAAATAAATTAATTAATAAAAATTCAGAGGCTTTTCGTTGTTGAATAAATGAATAATGAGAAATATTTAAGAAAAATGAACTCAGAAAAATCTACGCTCCAGTTGGGATTTGAACCCACGACCTTTCGTATACTAGTTCGTATACTAGTTTCGTCGAACTAGTATACGAAAGGTCGTGGGTCCAAATCCCAACTGGAGTTCAGATTTTTCTCAGTTCATTTCTCTCAAGACTTCTCATTATTCTTTAATTCATTTCTTGTATGTATGTCTGATATTTGCCTTTTCGTTGTTGTAAAACAACGTGGGTCATTCACTACAGAAGCTAGGCTCCAACCTATGGTGAATGCCCAAAGATTGAATAGGAATT
The DNA here is from genome assembly GCA_011800005.2 of Stichodactyla mertensii. NCBI lineage: Eukaryota > Metazoa > Cnidaria > Anthozoa > Actiniaria > Stichodactylidae > Stichodactyla > Stichodactyla mertensii. Next base: position 15,503 of record JAAAQI020069229.1, on the reverse strand, counting down.
ACTAGTTTTGTGGAGGGAGAACCTGGAGAAAAACCCTCGAAGCACAGAAGAGAACCGACAAACAACTCTACTCACATGAGATAGCAGGACCAGGGATTAAACCCGCGACCACAGAGGTGAGAGGCAGCGCATTAAGAGCGCACACCACCCATGCTTGCCAACTTTCTATGGCTTATACTATTTTATCAGTTATTTTTGTAATTATTTTTGAATCTCAGTCTACCTGAAGTAGGACATCTAACATATCCCTTTGTTCTTGTTCCCGCCAATTCGCGTCCTTGTCTATCAACACACCAGCACTGACCAGAACCTGGATCACACTGAACCTCTTCGTAACTTCCATTTGTACTGCAGCGTGGCTTGTTTTGGTTTTCCGTTTTAGGTTTTGTCTCAGCCTCTTTGGCTTCTCGTTGACACCGACTCAGGAAAATTTTTTCTTGAACAAAAAAGCATTTCTAAAATTCTCTCTCTTTTTTTTTACATTTTTTAAAAACAATTCTAGATTGCTGTGCAGTGCGCAGCGAATGTGTAGTCATTGGGTATGATAGGCGGCTAGGATAGGTTCACAGTCCTGTGCGGTGCGCGTGTTGCGGTGTGATGCAATGGTATGTAAATAAATAAATGGGATTTAGCAGTGGCTCCTCTACAGAGTAGCTATTCGTCGACTGTAATTCCAAATGGAATTTAGAAGTTGATTTTTGCGGAGGGAGGAAAACCGGAGTACCCGGAGAAAAACCCTCGAAGCACAGGAGAGAATCAACAAACAACTCTACTCACATACGACACCGAGCTCTACGGGGTTCGAACCTAGGTCGCCTTGATGAGAGGCGAGCGCTCTCACCGCTACGCCACCCGTGCTTCCCGATATGCGATACGATTAATGTATGCTGTTATACTGTATTGTGGAAGAGGATAATGTGGTGCTGAAATATACCAAGCTAATTCCGATTTGAAAGCGTTTGCGTGAAGTGATTTGATGAGCATGGCTGGGATGTGCGCTGTGCTCACACGAAGTCGCTCTAGCTTAGTAGAAGTGTTGTTCTGTAAGTCGTTTAATACGTCGTGCAACAAAAAATAACTCTCTTACCTTTAACATTACATACAGGTCTCCCGATAGCGTTACTTAAGCGTGTTCCTGGTATCTCTTTGCCATCCCTATCGACGCAGAAACAAAACAGTGCTTGACACTGAACATGTTCAAACTCTCCATCCGGTGTACATCGCGGTGTCATTCGATGCTTGGACGGGTTACGAGCATAATCCAGATACGTACTCTGACACGGTGTTAATGGCCCTCCTAAATCACAATAATCGAGGAAAATAAAATTGGTAAGAGGAATGCATCAGACGACATGTGATTACTACACGAAAGAAACTAATGTACAGCGTAAGAAATCAGAAGAATTAACATGAGTGTAAAATGATTGAAAGTATCCTGGTCTTCAACAATGAAGCGAGCTCTATGGACAGGAAATTCTGACAGATAGAGTTTCGCAGGTCGTTGTTGTGTGAGTGTAAACCAGTGTAGTTCGCTATAATGCGACTCCATTTTGGACTACACGAATAGAGTTGATGATACCGAAAACTTAAAAAAGGTAATAACATGACTGTATATGTATACACCAAATTGAAAAAACATTGTCGGGTTCAAAAGGTTAAATCATCGAAGGTAAGATCGAAAGGGGGATTCTGGGTAAATAGTTCATGTGGCCCATAATATGCGTTGAGCATTGTTATAATTCTCGAATATTGCTTTCTTCGAGAATTCCAACCAATGTTCGAGAGTTGCAACAATAAACGATATCCTATGCATATAATATGGACCTTATAAAGTGCTTACCCATAACTCCTTTCGGTCTTACCTTCGATGATTTAACCTTTTGAACCCGTCAACGTTTTTTCAGTTTGGTGTATAACTAAGGCGTTTATGGCTGAAGGTTTTTTCGCAAACTACAACTGAAACCTGAATTACTATATGTCCCGGCATTCAGTTCGCCCTCACTAAAAACCTTCAACAACGAGAGATATTTAATATTAGTTTTTGCAAACTAATATTCAAAATATTAGCCTTACCTATAACTGGGCACTTAATAGAATTAGCTGTTCTTGTCCCAGGTAACTCATTGCCTTTTCCATCGACGCACCAACACACTGAAGTACCTGCCTGACATTGTACCTCTTCATAACGACCGTCTCGCCTACACCTGGGCACGTGACCACCCATGAATCCAGATAGCATCGCACCATGGTACTGACGCTGGCATAGAGTTAAACTTTCGCCTGGCGATAATAGAAAGATGGAAACATGGTAATAAATAGTATAACTGTTGCTGCTGTTGTTGTTGTCATGTTGTCTACTGCTTTTTGGCTTCTGTTTTTACTATTGTTAGTGATGTTGATGATGTTGTTTTGTCTGTGCTGTTGTTAACGGAACACTGTTTACTGCTACTGCTGTTTTTTGTTTGCTATTTTTGCAGCTGCTGCTGTTGTTGTTAATAGATAATGGTAGTGTTGCTATTCGCTGGTACTGTTTTTGTTGTGGTTTGCTGTTGTTGATGTTATTACTATTGATAATGATGATGACGATGCTGTTGTTGTTGTTGTTTGCTATTGTTGCAGTTGCTGTTGTTGATGTTGTTACTATCAATTAATAAGAATGATGTTGATGATGCTGTTATCGTCGTTGCTGTTGTCACTATTGTTCTTATGACTGTTGATAACTAACAATAACGTTGATAATGCTACTGTTTTGGTGGTGGTGGTGTCGATCGGATTAAGTCACGAACCTTTTTCTCACTGAAATATAAACATCAATATTAGATATTACTTTACAGTGGCCACCCAATGTATTTTTGCAAGTCAGCCAACCAGATACCAAGGAAAAAAAAGCAAAACCCTTGGTACTTAATGGTCCTTAAATGTTAGAGAATGAAAGGTAGAGTTACCTGCAGAAGTACAGTTTGGTTTGCCCACCATTACACTCAGTTTACTGCCAGGAATCTCAATACCATCTTTAGTTACGCAATAACAGAATGATCCATGACACTGCATGGGATTATACGAGCCGTCTTTTCTACACCATGGCAAGCGGCTAGATCTCCTTGACGACCTGATGGCTTTCACGTACTCTGTCCAACAGTTTCCTTTTTTACCTATTTGATTTGGAAGAAAACAAAATGTGTTGTAGATTATGAGAAACTTTTATTCGGCCGAGGGCAAGGAGCTCTTAAATAACAAAGAAAAAGAGCCAGACCATGTATATTCTTATGGTCACCATCCAGCTACTTTACATCTTTGAGCATAACAGACCAGTAGTCAAATCGTAGGATTTCAAAAGAGTATTGCCGGCAATACACGCTGAGATTTTTTCTCGCACTGGCAATGCAATTTTAGATTTTGTTGCAGAGAAATATTGTAGCGTTTATCATATTTTTGATACAAGCTGCAACATTGCCCACCTGTACGTGTTTTATCTAAACCCAAAAGTTCACCCATGCTTTACAAAATAGCAGAAAGTGTCACTTTACCTTGAGGTTACCTAAGTGCTTGTTATTAAGGAGTTATCTTACCTGCATTTTTACACGAAAGAGACCCTGTGGTTCTAGTGCTTTTGATCTCTCTGTAATGTTCATCTAGGCACCAGCATTCCTTAGTCGTGTGCTCACACTGTATCATCTGCCAACTGCCGTCAGGCTGACACCGAGGCACGAACTTGTCTGTTGTCATGGCAACACGGCGGGCCTTTTCACATGGAGACATGTTGTTATCTGTTGTACACAATGATAGATTAGTTGTACAGTAAAGAGTTAAGAGTTTGTATGATATCATGTTCGAGTGATGAGTGATTGACCTTGTATGTTCTACTGCTCAGTTAAGGCCTATACACACTAAGGGCTTTTGCTCCGGGAGCAGGCTCCAGGGTCGTTTTGCTCCCTCGTGTGTACCAAAGATTTCATGTAAAAAGGTTGAGGCAGGAGGAGAATTTTGCCCTCCCTGATATTAAACTGGTTAAATATCAGTGAGCATGACCACACCATGCAGCAAGCTCCTGCAGCATGCTCTCTCGTGTGTACTCTCGTATGCATTAGCAAAATGACCCGGGAGTCTGCCCCTGGACCAAAACCTACCCTTAGTGTGTATGCACTTTTGTACATCCATTCAAAATACGGAGGTATGGGGAATTATATAAGACTCTTTCTCTTCTATAGAAAAGAAATTTCATTGCTCACGAAAAAGGCTGCTTTTATACTCTAGCTGGTTTCTTATTCCCTACTTTAAGGGTCACTTTGCATAAATACAATAGCTTGTTATCCTTCACTGCACATAAAAACTATTTTTATGCGAAATGCCCCTTAAATTTGATGCAAATGAGCCAATACAAAATGCTTTATGGGTCTTAAGAAAGCAGTGTATAGTGCTTTTGCACGACCACGTGAAGGCAGCCATAATGGATGGCAAAACAATATCATCTTTTTCCTCTAAGGGATTGAATTCTTTCTCATGTAAAACGATTTTATTGTTTCTGAGAACCAAAATGGCTTCTGTACGTCACGTGATCGTGCAAAACCTCTATCCCTACCTGGGTGGGTACAGTTTGGTCTCCTAGCAACGGACTGAACCCTAGTGTGAAGAATTTCTATTCCTTTCCTATCAACACAGTGACATGATCGTCCATGACACTGGACCTCTTCATAGCTGCCATCAGGCCGACATGCCGGTGCATGCTGGTTAATCTTACTGGACATTCGTTTGATGGCGTGTTGGTATCTGCGCTGACAGGGAGTCAGATCAGAACCTAGGGAAAAGAAGGAAAGCACAACACAAATAAGAAATGAAAAGATTTGACATAATTAATTTTGAGGGATAAGGATAACAATTTTTTCTTCCGACGAATTTTCTTCCCTTGTTGCTTTGTTGTTGTTGTTGTTGTTTCGTTGCGACCAATCAATATATTTGCAACAACGATTTTTCTTGAGACCACACGATTTTTTCTTACGACGACTTTTTTCTTGCGACAACGATTTTTTCATGCAACCATACGATTTTTTCTTAAGACAACAATTGTTTCTCGCGAAAATGATTTCATTTGCGCAGATTTATTTCCGCAAATTCCTCCAAGGATTTAGAATTACGTTGTAGCATTTAAATACTGCATTCCATGATGTTGTCGTCTCGCGTAAAGCACGGAAAGCACGGACATGCGCGCACAATCTTAAGAAAAACCTCTCTCGGCCCGGGCTCTAAGAAAATATTCTTCATATGATTCGTAGCCATTTGCTAGCACGTGACTGAAACATACCTATATCAGGACATAATATATTCCCTTGTACTTTGGTTCCTGCCATTTCCATGCCGTACTTATCGATACACCAGCACGCATGCGTACCAGGATCACACTGCACATTCTCGAACTGTCCATTCTCCTTGCATTGTGGGACATATTGAGACATTTCTGGATGTTTTATCGCTTCTTTGTGCATTCGCTGACAAATAGTCAAGCCACCTACATGAAGAAATATCATTGCATTTTGTGGTGACTGAAAACTGTTTATTCTACGAATTCTAAAGGTTTTTTTACTTTGAGGCCCTGTTACACAGTGAAATTTTTAGCTGAAATTTATGTGCAACGGCGTTGCGAGACAATCTTCACGAGGGTGTTACACGGTGCAACCGTCTTATGAATCTTTTTTTTTTTTTTCGCGATCGCATCTACAAAAGCATCTACACAAAAAAGTTTTTCTTGACAAGGAAAAATTGCTTATATAGATGGAGTATATAAAATGAACAATTTTTTCCTTGACAAGGAAGAGCTTGCATGCTAGCTTTTCCTTGACAAGGAGAAATTCCCAAGGATGAAATTTGCTCCTTTAGACGGACAACAACGAAAATGTGGCAAGCAATATATGAAATTAGTTCTCAGCCTGTTACTTCACTGATTGAAACTTTGTCAAGGAAAACCTGTTCATCATCTACACAAGCCCAAAGAAATCTTGTCAATCAAAAATTGTCAAGGAAATTTGTCAAGGAAAACTTGTTCGTGTAGATGTGGCTATGAAAAGTAAAACTACTTTCTACTCGTGCAACCGTAACTTGTGTCGCGAAAAAAGTTTCACAAGACGATTGCACTGTATAATACCCTCGTGAAACTTGTCTCGCAACGCCGTTGCACGCAGAGTTTCAGCTAAAAATTTCAGCGTGTAACAGAGGCCTTTACCTCTTGTCTTGCACTGTGGTTTGCCCTGGTTAAAATTGATTTCAGAACCGCTCACTACTTCACCGGTTTCTCTATCCACACACGAACAAGTCGAGTTCGGTCCTTGACACTGCATAAGTTTGAAGCTTCCATCTTCAGCACACTGAGGTATGGAGCGACCATGGTGTGGATTCTTGTATGCATCGATGTACTGACGTTGGCACTTCGTTAGCTGAGAATCTGATGAAAGAAGGCAAATTGCCATACACGTCATTTATATCTTTGAAACTAGCACAAAGAACTGGGGCAGATGAAAACAACAAGACAAAGTTAAATTAAAAAAATAATGTAGTAAATGCTCGTTTCTTTCTCATACATCAAGCCGTAAGAATTCGACAAAAGAAAAAAAAAATCCATATTTTGGTGTATTTCATGTTCTTAAAAACTGGCCTCGTTGTCATGTTTATCTTCCCAGTCTCCTGACTCGTACTCCAGAGATATGGATGAGCAACATTCACAGAGTCAGGTCTTCTTGAAAAGGTGTAAGAAAAGAGAAATGCTGCTAATGAGTAATACCCAACTGAGTCTGCGTATGTTGCGTATGCTTATGTTTATGTTGCTAATGAGGACCAGGCTTTACTTATGAAATTTCTCAAAAATTCAAACTCATGGATTTCAAATTCGCCTTCCCCGTAAGGAGTACTAGGTTCTAGTCGAGTTCACAAGGCATCTATGGATTGTTTACAGGGACAGGAATTGCAAGGAATACAAGGAATATATAGAGGATATTACATGGTGGCGCGAAGATATGAATTTTATTTTCGAGTGATGAAAACAATATTTTACGAGCGAACGCAGCGAGCGAGTAAAATGTTGTTTTTAACACGAGAAAATAACATTTATATCTTCAAGCCAACATGTAATGTTCTTTTTATTATATGGACAAACTGAGGCAAACTAAAATAAAAACATAAGTTTAATTTTAAACTGTCGGGAAAATTTTTTTTAGGGCGCGCGCGTACATCCGGGACATTTGGTACATAACTTTTTCATATCTTCACTAGTGAAAATATGGAAAATACGAGTGTTTTAGTTACCGGTAAAACACTATTATCCATATAATAAAGACGAGTATTGTTCGAATTGCTAAGGGTAGATGCTCAGGATCAGATTTCCTCTTTTTTTCCCGAAAAAAGAAGGATAAAATCGAAGATAAAAAAGAAAATTTCTAAATTCACCAAGTAGCTATCAGTGGTCACCCATTCGTGTACTAACCCAGGCCAAGCGGGCTTGACTAGCTATTTTGAAAGCACAACGCATTAAACCACTGCTCCATCGCTTTCAAAGAATCACCACAACAATGCATTTGAAAACAATGCACCACAAAGACTAGGTTATTTTTCTCTTTCAAATCAACGTGAACCGCGGTTAGAGCAAGGGGTTGGTCGTATATGGTCTGGGGGCCGGCCAGCCTCTCCCCTGATGCTTCGACAAAGATTCTCGAACCCCTAAGATGACGGAACGGCACTTCATCGCCGGTCAAGCTCGGAAATCTACTGCGCCTCAGCTTTCAAGGGAATGTCTCGGGGGTATGGTTGGTGTGTTCACAGTATTTTTGAATAAATTACCATGGCAGACCCGGGTTCGAATCCCGAAAGGACCACATTTTCAGTTCTTAATTTTTCCTTTTTAGTTCCTTTTCTTTCTGTTCCTTTTTTCTTTTTTCTTTTTCTTGTGTGTGTGTGTGTGTGTGTGTGTGTGTGTGTGTGTGTGTGTGGTTTAAATGCGGCAATCTGATTTCTTCGGACACGTTTAAACACTCTGAACTTGGTGCAGACGTCATTTCTTTCGTGTCCCTACAAATAATCCATAATGCCTTGCGAACAAGACTCGAACTCAGTCCTCCGATTCGAGAAAGGCGAATAGAACTAGAACAAACATCAACTTCTCCTCACTCACCCATCGTTGGACACAGAAGTTGTGCACGTGTTCTTGTTCCCGGCATTTCTTTACCAAAAGTGTCGACGCACCAACAATGACCGGTCAGCGGTGAACACTGGACGCTCTCGTACGTTCCATCCTGTTTACAATGAGGTACGTTTTCACCTTCAAATCTCTTGGCTTTGTTTTTCTTTCTTTCGTTGCTACATAGGTTTGGAGCTGGTTAGGGGAAATCAGAAAAACCCAATGAATATGTCATTTAAAAAAATCTAATCTATTCTGCTTTCGTTGCTAAGAAACAACAGAGGCGGATCCAGGGAGTGCACCTCCAGGTTTTTTTTGTTTTTTTTTAGGGGGTGCATCTCCAAAATAATTTGAGGGACTGCACCTCCAGGAGTTTTTGAGGGAGCTGCACCTCCAGGAGTTTTTGAGGGACTGCACCTCCAGGAGTTTTTGAGGGACTGCACTTCCAGGAGCTTTTGAGGGACTGCACCTGCAGGAGTTTTTGAGGGGGCTGCACTGTCAGGAGTTTTTGACGGGGCTGCACTTCCAGGAGTTTTTGAGGGACTGCACCTCCAGGAGTTTTTGAGGGACTGCACTTCCAGGAGCTTTTGAGGGACTGCACCTGCAGGAGTTTTTGAGGGGGCTGCACTTTCAGGAGTTTTTGACGGGGCTGCACCTCCAGGAGTTTTTGAGGGGGCTGCACTTTCAGGAGTTTTTGAGGGGGCTGCACTTCCAGGGGTTTTTGAGGGGGCTGCACTTCCAGGAGTTTTTGAGGGGGCTGCACTTTCAGGAGTTTTTGAGGGGGCTGCACTTCCAGGAGTTTTTGAGGGACTGCACTTCCAGGAGTTTTTGAGGAGGCTTCACCTCCAGGAGTTTTTGAGGGGGCTGCACTTCCAGGAGTTTTTAAGGGGGCTGCACTTCCAGCAGTTTTTGAGGGGAGCACCTCCAGGATTTTTTGAGGGGGTGCAAATCTAGGATTTTTTGAAGGGGTGCACCTCCAGGATTTTCTGAGGGGGTGTAAATCTAGGAATTTTGGAGAAGATGCAACTCTATGATTTTTTACCATTTATGATCAGGATTCGAGCACCGAAAATAGATAGTATCAAATCCATAACTGACTGTAAATAGCTTATGATCTCGGGGGGGGGTGGGGGGTGTTGCGCACCCTCCGCACACCTCCCCTGGATCCGCCCCTGAAGAAGATGAGAAAATAACAACAGAGCGAGGATCTAATCTAGATGAAAGCCCAAAGATAGAATTGGAATTGAATAGATATGTTGTATCTTCCGAGAAAGAGAGATTATTTTTTCCATAACGCCTCTGCATTTGAGTCGATACCTTTAGCTGAACAGTTTATCTTCTGACCAATAGGCGCTCTAGTGCCAGGCATTTCTGATCCCTTCTCGTCCATACAAAAGCAGAACGATCCGTGGCATTGTTTCTTTTGGAAATGTCCATCTCCGGTACATCTGGGTGTGAAGATACTCTGTCTGTGGCTGTTCACTGCATCCACGTAGAGCTTGATACAAGGGGACATTTCAGCGCCCTGTGCTAAGGTAAAAAATACCATAATATGTCAGAACATCTGTGAGTTTTGCCCAAAATATTTTCCTTATTTGTTTAAAAAGCGCTGTCAAATATACAGGCACACACGAAATTTGTTCTATTTTATATAAAAGACGTGCTCTTTGGATAAAAATTAAAGACAAAAAAAGAGTTGAAAACGCTTTTAGTGTCGTGGCTCGTTCGCAGAACTTTGACCGCAAACTTTCTTCACGTTGACATAACGCAGCTATACAAACACATAAAATGATTTCTTCAGCAGTAGATGATCCCAGTGATCCCTTACCTTTACATTTGACTTCACATAACAGTTTGGAAGAAAACCGATTAGCGTTCCCACGGCAGCCACCATATATAAACCTTTTACATTCTCCGCTGTTTTGGTGGAAGAACCATCTTGGTATGTGTCCTTTGCATGGGCCGGTTGCTTTTGGAAGCTTGCAAATGTCACCAACTGTTAAAAAAAGGAGGACAAAGAAGAATTGCTCAGCTAAGAGAAGGTCGTAAAGGTGGCCATCTTGGGGGTCAGACATATTAGAGATTTCCAAATTATAGGCTTTGGCACTAAAAGCAACATTGGTCAATTTGCTTATTGCTGTAGTCCGCGTTATGACTCCTTAACTGAATATGAAGATTCATTTAAAGTGCAATTTCTTAGTTCCTGAAATAAATATCCCGTGTTGTGAAATTTAGCACACTGGCGGCTAACTCGATTTATTCTCGCTGGTTCGTTGTTGAATGTGATTACAATAACTCCCTTGAATTAACTCCCGAATACAATACTCTGTTGAAATGATGTTTGACTCTAGATTGTGAATAGACAGATGCCTTCGATTACAGTTTTGACTCCGAATTATACTCTCATTATGACTATTGACACACAATGTGCATCTCTCCCGCGCTCTCTCTCTCCTCGACTCGACTCTACAATTCTTTTCACGTGCTAGTCACGTGACTCGCTAAGAAATTTACAACACAAACCTTGCTTTGGAGCAAAACAATATATAGGAGAACTCGAGATTTATCCATGATTCACTAGCGAATTTTTGCGTTCCTTGCTGCAGAGATAACCATAGAAATGCTCCGAATATTCGGCTGTATTGGATTTCACAAGAATTTGCTATCAATGAGACCAACAGAACTGTTTACCTAGAATCCTCATCGGTCTCACCTTCGATAATTTAACCTTTTGAACCCGATAATATTTTTCCAATTTGGTGTATACACTGTTTTGCTCCGAAACAAGGTCTGTCCCTTCATACAATCCACAGATGTTTTGCGGTCGCAATTCAAACCCAGTTTCCCGCTCGTTTCGAACATGGCTAATTGCAGAATGGTTATCAAGCTGTAGAGGTGTGAAGCCTTTGGGGGAGGGGGTGGGGGGTAGAAGTTCTAAATTTTTTACTCTCCGCAGATAGGGAACTATAATAAGCTATAATAAATTTACGTCCCCTAAATCAGCTTACTGCATGTGTTTGGTGAATTCAGATAGCAGACGAAATGTTTTCAGAACTGGCAAAAGATGATCCAGAAGCCAGCACGGTAAAACGAAAATTTGTCAAAATTATTAACTAACAAAATTAACGCAACAACATCAAAAACAACAACAACAATAACCAATACAAAGAAAAACTCTGACATTTTAAACATTTTGTATTTTCAGGAATACATGAAAAAGAACGTCAGGCGAAGAGTTTACGACGTATTAAACGTAATGGTCGCCATGGAAATGGTATTGAAGAACAAACGAGAGATCATGTGGGTGGGACCACCTTCGGACATTCCAGAAGAAGAGCAAATGTTACAGGTAACAAGCAAGCAGGAATGACAGCATAAACGAAAATGAATCGAAATATTTAAATATCATATTTTTGATTCTTTTTTGATTATACAGCAAGAAAAAATAGAGTTGGAAAAATCAATACAACAGAAAACCGCCGACCTGCAACAGCTGATCCTCGAGGTCAGAAATGAACGTTATTTTTTATTCTTGTTCTTTAGTTTGTATGATGTATCATTACATTGTTCTTTAGTTTGTGTGATGTATCAGTTTCATTTTTCTTTTCTTCTCATAGATGATATCTTACAAGAATCTAGTGAAAACTAAACAAAATGCTAGAGCTCCTCAGACTTCTCAGAAGAATACTTCACCAATATATTTACCATTCATCGCTCTACGAACCAGCAAGAACACAGTTATCACTCACGCTACATCCAATGAAAAGTTAGTACACGATTCTTTTCTTCTCAACAACCCATCCCCCCTTCCTCTTTTGAATGAATGTAGTCTTAGTCTTTCTTAAACAACTCAAAACCTTTTTTATGACAGTCTTGAGCACGTTTTCAACTTTGACCAGCCGTTTGAGATTCATGACAACATGGAAGTACTGATACGAATGGGATTGGCATTTGGATTGGAAAGAAACATGTGCTCACAAACAAACCTAGAAATCTCGAAAAAAATGATTCCAAAAGTTCTTGAGCCTTACCTTGTAGGTAAGTGAAATATTATTATCAAGTTAAACTTGGTCAGCAAAGTTTTGTGCAAATTTCTTTGTTTCTTCGTCTATTCTATGTTTCTTCACCCCCCCCAATTCTCTTTCGTTTCTTCCTTTCTTCCTTTCTTCCTCTTTTTCGTTTTCTTTCAGTTTCTCATTCTTTTTTTCATCCAGACATCCAGCTGTCGAACTCTCGATCTCTTCACTCTATTTCTTTATTGGCAGTTTGTAGTCATCCCCACTAAAGCGAATAAGATCTAAAAGACAGCAAACGAAACTAAGACCAAACCTTTTCTTGAAGCCGTCCAACATGGCAGCTTTAACGTCAGATGGAAACCAAGATTATACCATGCGCATTATGCGCTGATTTTTATTATCATTATTATTATAGCGGAGCTCTCGCGCGGGACGTCGGCGTAGCACCATACTTTAGAGAAAATGGTAACCCATCGAGTTTATTTTTCATGGCTTAAGTATACGTCATTTCCGTACGTCCGTGCCCATCGCGATGCTGATTGGCTGTTTTCTCTTTGGCGGGAACTTGACACCTGCCGACATCCGGGAATTCAGTTTTTGCTTTTAAAAACTTTAAAAATATTTACTGTTCAGAACAGGTAGAAAACATTATCCAAGAGAGAATCCACTGTTTTCAGGACAAAGTAACAACTACTGTGCTACAAACCAATGTATTCTTTGTAAAAGCTATAAAGTAAGCTTATTGTCGGAATATTTTGCACTGATGATCAAGATTTTTTAAGATCAAGCTCCTTATGGTTTATTATCATCTTGTGTTTATTCTTTAAATATTCTGTACTGAAACGTAAATAAATCATTAAACATCTGATTTCGAAAGTTGAATACAGTTATTTTCATTTGACAAAAGTATTATTTACCTTTTTACGGATAAAGTAGATGAAAGCTCTTGTTTTAGTCAAGTTCTCTCCGGCGTTAACTTTCTTGTCAATTGACTTTAACAGCTGCAAAAATAGCCCAAAGGATGTTTTCCTTCCTTGTTAATTCCCAAATAACAAGCATCGAGGCCTTTTGCAACTTTTATCCTTTTGTGCTTGTTTTAAACTAATTAAGTCTTTTTTAGCATTTTGAATCCATATTGAAAACAAAAATCCGCCATTATAAATTTCTTGACAACTTGGGGAGAGAAAGGCTATTATGTTGCTATGGCAACTGCTACAATCTGATTAGCTAGTCCAGTTCCTATTGCTTTTAGCAAATCAAAAAGCACGGATTTTTTTTGTAATTTCCACTTAATTACAGTATTTTGCACTGTATTACGTTTGAACAGCACTGCTCTAAGCCAATTAGAATCGAGTAATTTTTTCATGTATGTTATTACCCTAGGTACAACACTTGAAGTTTGAATTAAAATACAAAGGGAAAGTCCGTTAAATTACAATGTAAATTCAACCTTTAAGTGTTGTACCTAGGGTAATAATATGCATGAAAAAATTACTCGATTCTAATTGACTTGGAGCAGTGCTGTTCCAACTTAACTTACAGTGCAAAAAATACCGGCAAAAAATAATAAATAAATAAATAAATAAATAAATAAATAAATAAATAAATAAAGCGAAATCTTCAGTCAGGCATGAAAGAAAGCTCAAGAAAAAAAACTTTTCAAGAATTGAAATTCAGCTAAATGACAAGAGTTTAAGGGAATATTCTCTAGTTGAGAGGAAGTGGTAGTGAATGTGTGGCCTGCCTCCACCATCTGGAGGCAGATAATTCATCAGCTGTGTTTAATTGTATTTTTGATTAAAACTTTATTTTTTATGGGCATGACTTCTCTCCTGCTTAGAAATATTTGTGTTTCTTTACACTTGATTTTGTTATAGAAGTCGACTTTCTATCATCTACTGAATGGTATCAGTAGAATTACTGTACTGAGAAACTAAAAGATAACGATAAGCAGGCTATAAACTTTATGTTCTTTAAATTTTGTGTTAAAGAATAAACCCTTGCACTTGCTTCGAATGAATCCATAGTTCAATCTCATTTCACGAGAATTTAGAACCAGTTTTTTAATAACTTATTGATGCAGAGTTAAATTTGTAACCATGCCATATATATTTATTATATAGATATCAATGAAATGCCAGGATTTCTCCTGGTTTCTAAAACTTCGTACACCATGGCGCAGAATGGCTGGACATATTATCTTTTGCCGCCTAGTTTGCATATGAACGTAATCACTGACGCGCGCGGGAAGTTTGAAAACCTTGAGTCAATTTACAAGAAAACAAGTCAATTTGGAGACAGTCACGTTAATACAAATCGAACTTTCTTGGACTCGTGTTAACAAAACATTGCGCTTGCCACCTAAAACTGAAGTTGAAATGTCAAAGTAAAATTTGCCAGTTAAAAGATAAAAATTAAAACATAATAAATAGTATCCCTTTGCCTCTGAAAACTGGTAATTTTTAGGAGATTATATATGTGGACAACATTTTGGACTACAGTTACTTGTCTTATATGAAGAAATGTTGTCTCTTGCCACCTGAAAATTAAAAATTATTTTGTATATTCAGTAACAAGCCCAAAATCATTTTTAAGCTTTTTTATTTCGTAGTATCCATTTTTATCTAAATATCGTAATGAGGATATAGATAAAAATGCATTATAATTATTCATGGAAGGAATGCTAAGCCCCGCCTGCTCGCTACCTGAAGCCAACCAAATGTACACTTTCGCTTGAAACCGAAATGGCGGTAAATTCAAATCGGTAATCAAGCTCCTTGTGATTTAGCTTTAACCACATAGTGCTTAAATAAAGTGTAAATCGTATCATACACAGTAGTGGGTTCGTCTTGCTCTTTATTGCGTTGCTCGATATCGTGGCTAGTTACATGTGGTCTACTGAATAATGATTACATAGTGTGTCGTAATAATAAGATCGCATTACAATGGATTACGACATCCCTCCCCTTTCAGATGATGATCAATTACATTAATGAGAATTAATATCTTCCTAATAATCAATGCCCTAATATAATTTTTAAAATCATATCAAATTGAAGTAACAGTAACAGTTCTCATTGTGTCCTCCTTGTGTTTCTCTTGGGTCTTTGTTCTTGTATTTCCCTAAGTTTCATAGTCTCTGTACTTTCCGTCTAAGGTTGATTTCCTTGGCCGTTCTGATCTTCTTGGTTGTGGTGGGTTGTCAGTACGGTTGTCTGTCCTTGGATGAGTTGTGTTGTCAGTGGGGTTGTCAGTCTCGATTGTCGCTTGATCCACCTCTGCCTGCATTGGTCCCTGTTTGTCCGTCTCGACGCAGTTGGGAATAGCAG
>JAAAQI020069118.1:0-17303 GCA_011800005.2 Stichodactyla mertensii | reverse complement strand
GGGGGGCGGGCCACAGAACTTTAAAACATACGGCGCTGGGGCTTTTTGCCCAAAAAAAAAAATACCCCCCTAAAACCCCCAATTGGTTTTTCCCCCCCCCCCCCCCCCCCCCCAATGTGCTAATAAATGAAAGCCCCCTTATGGGGCTCGATTTAAATAAACAGCGCATCTAAGGCACATCGTTAAACTCTCCCAGAATCGTCAATTTTTACGCGGTTGCTTTGAAACTTTCGATATTCACGCGTAATTTAATGGGGATGATAGATGTTGCATGAATATGTTGGAATTTTAAGTGAATTATGCCGGCAATTTAAATGCAATTTAAACAAAATTATGCCGATAACTTTATCCAACTACTGGGAAGGTTTTTAAAAAATCGTAGGACGGAATTCCGAGAAAATGCAAAGTTTGAAATCTCCAAAACGAAGCTCGAAGTTTGGCCTGCTTTTGCGTCGCCCATTGTAAAGTTTTATGCCATCAAATTTCGTAAAAAGAATTATTAATTCTTTGCAAAAGTAAATGCCAAGTTTCATTTTGCTATATTAGATAACAAAATAATTGTGACCGTTCATGTTAATTGAGTTTTTGCTCCAAAATTTCACAAAATCCCAAAATGCACGTTTTTTAAAATTATAGAAAATTTAACAGTACAACTGATTTTTGCGAAACTTCTCGACAATCAAGCTCAATCCTTGACACAACATCTAAGTAAATCATGCTGTCCAGTCAAATTTAATTTCCGCAAAATAATTTTTTAAAGTAAGACACCTTCAGGTCCCTGGTCTTTTGGGATTTTTTAGCGTGAGTGGTCAAAAATCGATAGGAAAAAGCAAAAATTAAAAATAAACATTTAAAAGCCCTGGACAAGGCTGACAACTTTGCCAGAGGATTTATGAGGATATAAACTATGAATGAATGAAGTTTTATTGCAGTTTATTCAGCAAATTTTTCTGAATAAACTGCAATAAAACTTCATTCATTCATATTTTGAACTTCTATCGCAATTCCCATGCATTCCCTTATCTTGCTCAGGAACATTGTTTGGGCTGCCTGTGGTCTGGCATCGAACATTATATATTTTGGCCTCTCGCATGCGCAGTTCCCAGTTCCCGCTTTTGAGAATGTAAAAGTAAAATGGCGGAATGACGAACTCACCTGCTAAACCAAACTATATAAAAACGCTTTTTATACCAGTTTGGTGACTTGGATCAACACCACTTCTTAAAATGGAGACGAATGTGTTACAGTTGTCGTTCACCTCTGATGAGAAAGATTTCAAAACTAAAGCATATGAATCTGTCTGCGCTCTACTGAACAGCAATGGCGGTACACTAATATTGAATACCGAAATGACGGCCGACGAAATTATTCGTCCTACTGAGCAGTATTTTAAGGATATCATAGCTACCTTTGGCGTCAACAAAAAACTGAAAATTTCCAGTAAAACGTCCAACCAAATTACTTTGGAAGTCAAAGGACATGACGCGTTATGTACGATGAATTACAACCTCTATTTACCAACAGACACTCAAGCACTGTTGGTTAGTCCTCACGAGGTTGGAGCCGTAAAGGACATATTAAACGCTAACAAAATCGTTGATATTACTGAAAGGGATAAAAATGTTCCAACCAAGTTTATTTTCGACTTTCCTATCGGCATAAGTGAATCCAAGACAGTGGAATTCAAAAATTTGACATCGGGTAAATCAGGAAGCGCAGATCTTGCCAAAAGACTTATAAACAACAAGTTAACTCACTGCATCTCGGCATTTGCTAATCATTGCGGAGGCCGGCTGTACTGTGGTGTGCGAAACGACGGAATAGTCAAGGGGCAGGTATTAGTAACGGACGAAGAAAAAGAAGAATTCATTAAGGATGTCAGCAAGTGTATCAACAAGATGATATGGCCTGAACATTGTGGTAATCCACAAAGAGGAAGAGAGTGGGATATTTTTTTCGAGCCTGTAACAGACAAAAAAGACAATCCGATCAAATCGAAATTTGTAATCGTGATATTTGTAGCTGCTTGTCAAGGAGGCGTCTTCTGCAAGCAACCGAAGAGTTACCACATTGTTGATGGCAAAGCAAAGAAGATGACATTCGACGAATGGAAAAGGAAATTACTTTATCCCATGGAGCGAGAAACTAAGATAGTCTCTACAGTATCACGATGTGCTTGGAGTTCGCCGGGATTAAGACTCACTTGCGACTCACTGGATGGGATACTGCTGAGAACAATTAATGACGGAAACTGGGAGAAATTTACTGGATTATATGATACGGAAATGCAGAACGATACCGTCGAGGTGCGCTTGGTTTGCTTATCAAAAAGGTTCATGTGTCCTACAGAAAGGATGAGTACGAGGAAGCCGAAAAATGCCTCGCAAAGTATGATAACCTTTTATCAGAAGCAAAAGATATCATGATATTCGAAGTTAGGGGAAGACTTGTACGTTCGGCGATGGAACGATCTCGTGGCAATCATAAAAAAAGTTATAAAATTGTTAGGGATTGCTTACCGATGGTGCAACAGCTTGCCCCAAGTATTTTGACAGTAGAATTCTACGTGCACTTTGGCACCATGCTCACGATCATCGAAAGCAACAAGGACCTCATGAACGATTTGCTGCTGAAGGAGGACTTAAAAACTCGTGGTTCTTTCAAAGATGAGGCCATCTTGTTCTACAATACATCACTCCAACATTTGCAGGAAGCCGATTACGTTCCAAAGTCAAAAGTTGATATGCAACAAAAAGCTCTTATTCACCTGACTTTTTTGCATTTGGGCTGTTCGCTTTCTGGCGATGTCGTAGATCATCTGGTCAGTGAAGAAGATATTAAAAAGGCAGAAGCATGCTTAAAACAAGCACATGATTTGGACATAGATTCAATCATTCCAATGAGTAGTTTTCGAAGTTGCCACCTTGGTTTGGCACAATCCTGTTTTTTCTATCGGAAGTCTCAAGTTCAATTAACAACAGAAACACGCAGTTGTTTCCTTCAACGTGCTATGCGGGACGCTAAATATGTGGAAGATCTTGCAAAACATCACCATTTTGAAGAATTATCACGTTATGCTAGACAGCACGCGCAGCTATTTATAAAGG
This sequence comes from Stichodactyla mertensii, assembly GCA_011800005.2. Classification (NCBI taxonomy): domain Eukaryota; kingdom Metazoa; phylum Cnidaria; class Anthozoa; order Actiniaria; family Stichodactylidae; genus Stichodactyla; species Stichodactyla mertensii. The sequence continues at coordinate 14,196 of JAAAQI020069118.1, read as the reverse complement.
AATTAGGGAAACTGGAAATGGATTAACAGCAGTAATAGATGTTAAGTAACTATCTAGCGGATGCCATACTCCTCGTGTTTGTTAAATTTTGCTCATAAGCGAAACTGATTTTTGACTAATGTTTACCAGAACAGAGGTTAAGTGTGGGCTAATAGTTCTCAGTGTGAAACTTCAACAATAAGAATACATATTCTTAAAGAAAACTAATATCATTGGCTTGCACACATGACTACTGAGACTAGCCGTCTAGTAGTAATGCAAATTTTCCCCTTCTACTGCTTGTGACGGTCCTAATTTCCGGAAGGTTCGCTGACATCATGGAAACCTGCAGAGCAGTGATGACTGATATCTAAAGGTCCTCAGAAGACCGACGAGAACCAAAGGATGCTTCGAAAATTGCTAAGTTTCGTTGTTACAAGATGGAAACGTGTTGTTGATAAATGGATAACTGGGGAGTCTGGAGAAAACAAGGTGAGACCACGCCTATAACCACCTTTTACAGAGTTTTGTGAGTTCCTGACAGAAGCCAGGTGCAGACCAATAACGTCACCACGCGCTCTCAAGCCAAAAGAAGACGAGAAAAGAACAAGCAACACAAGCCCTTCAGGAAAAATGCACCCTTGAGCAGTTTCGCGACCTCAGTAAAAGTCGCTACAGACAAAGGTAACACAAAACCAGCAGCAAGTGAGGCAAGAAAGGACCTGTATTTAACCGGCAAAAAGGAAATGGATGCGTAAATTTGCCTAAAGAAAACGACGGAAGATGTTCGCGAAGAGTGTGGGCTGAGAAACGATATAAGGACCCTGTGTAGCACAGTTTCCAACTTCACAGAGTGAAGAATCTTGACCTGGCTGCAACTATGCTAATTGAACGAGCCTTTGGACATGTGTGCAGTGGTGCGTTGAGTTGGATACCTTAATCCAGTTTCGAATAACGTTGAAGGATAGAGCCTTCACTAGAAGGGAATATTGGCCACCGTAGCTCGCTCTTTGATCTTGGATTAGTGGCGCCGGTTATTCTTCTTAGCAAAAGAATACTTCAGTGTTTGTGCCACAGCAAGAAGGCGTCGACCGGGCTGAGAAAGTATCGGAAGTCATCAGACTTAAGTGGAAGAAGTGGAGAACTGACCTACACAAACGTTCGACATATCGACGTTACAAACCAGAAACCTTTACCACATTAAAGTCCGCAGTACTGTATCACTTTTCAGATGCTAGCAACGATGCTTATGGTCAATGTTCGTATTTCAGTCACAGACGACTGTAACACTGAAGGAATACTGTTCTATATAGTGACGACAAAGTCGCGTGTATCACTATACCAAGGTTAGAGCTCTCCGCCGCACTTGTGTCAATACTGTCATCAAAACACATGGAGAGTTCGGGTTTTTGGGAAAAAAGCATACCAGTTCAATCTACAGTCAACAGTGAAATGCTTTTGGGTAAATTGTACACTGAATTGAACATAATCCTGAATTGTATTGTCTACAGCTATTCTCTTCCAGTTTTCTGCTGGTTAGCCTTGGTCTAGTGTTTGCATAGCATGAACAGCGGATGTAAAGAACATTTTTAGTAGAAACGTGTATATTTTTTTTCCCATCTCAACCTAAGAAGTTGTTGCGTTACCCTTGTGACATTCAACCGGCTTTGTCGCAGGGCTTCACATTATCACTAATTAAGCTAGCTATACCCGGCCACGAATTCCTCCATGTCAGATTGTCAAACCCAGCGTATATGGCCAGATCTTGGGGAGTTATCCGTGCCATTTCCCCCGACTTTAGTTTGGTTTTCTTCTTTTCGTTGAAGGTTTCACGTCATCTAGGTCAGTGTCTGAGTCGTCATCTTCTGTGCTGGAAACAAAATAGTTTGCGAAGGTCCCGCTAGCTTCCCGTTCAGCTGCTTGGCGTGAAAGGACCTCCATTTAACTGAGATCGTCTATAACCAAGCGAGATGACTGCTCACGCTTGCGGTCAGACTTTTCTTTTCACTCCCTGTAATCACTGTAACAACGAATACTAATATCTGTAACAACTGACTGCGATCATGTACAAAGGACGCTCCAAAGGTGGTCCGTGTAGAATTATTTTAATCTTATCAAAATAGGCCTATCACTCTTTAAATTAGCGAGCTTGACCTCGAATTGCTAGTTGAGATTGTCGATGTTTTTATTCCTTATGGCTCGAATTTGTACTCACTTTAAATAACTCCAGTATTAGAGCAGATTTCGTATGACTGTGAAAAAGTCGCGGCACGGTAAGTGCCGTAAGCGAGCCTTGCCGCGACCGTAATGTTTTCTAGAAGTTTGAAGTTCCTTGCCGCGCCTTGACCGTATCCGCGCCGTGTTCGTGCCGCGACCTTTTCACAGTCATACGAAGTCCGCTCTAAATGAATTGAAACACTTTTACCAAACAGGTCATTTCTAGGGTAAGAAAGTCTCATACCTACAAAATTTTCTTTCCCCCTTATTTTTTATTTAGTCCTTCGTTACTTTTGTATATTTGTTTATGAATTTTAGCTGATTCATTTTTGAGGTAACATGCACAGACGTATAATTTTGGGTCAAAAAGGTCTGATAAAGGACGAAACTAGTTCCCTAAAACTGAAGTCCTTTTATCCGATTCAGCTTGTGTTGAAAGGTAACGACACATAGAATTCAATGAAAGTCTTTGAATAAGGGTGATATCTCTACTTTAAAGAATAAAAGCCCTATCAAGGGCTTAGCTTAGGACTGGTCATCAAGCCAGGGGGGGGGGAACTCTCTTGAAAAGTGGGTTGGGGGCTCGACGGACCTTTAAGGGTCGAATATGAGACCCTCGCGTACCTTTTAGGCCCTCCGGCTGACTCCGTACCTTTTAGGGTCAGAAATCAGCATCTCAGTTAATTTATACGTACATTTTATGGGTCATTTTCAAAACCGTCCGTCCCCTACCCAATTTTCAAGGTAGTCCCCCCCGGGGTCATCAAGTAAAAAGGGGGAGTGAAATTCCATTTGAAGGAGCTCGTTTTTTGTTGGCCCTGTATAAAACAAGGTAAAAGCAAGTGATGACCCCTCCTCCCTGTTTCCATACGGGAATTACAAAATTACCCGCCTCTAATGTGCAGTTTTACAGACACCCCACCCCTTTCAAGTTCAAAAATGTGTGACCCACCCCCTGTTTTCACCCCCACCCCACCCCTTTACTTTATCATCAGTCCCTTAGGTGGGTGTCTTTTTGATACAGGTAATTTCTTATCAGCCATGTCCCCCAACAATTTTTGTGAATGCTCACTTTATAGACTTCTTGCACATGTTGTCAGAGCAGCTCAATCTGGGGGACAAAACAAAAGACTTTTGCTCTCTTGAGAGCTAGAATCCATTGTTTTGTCCCCCAGATTGAGCTGCATTCTGACGTGCTGCAAGGGGTCTATAGTCCTACCCATCATGAAAGACATTTACATAACACCAGTGCATGACAAAATATCAATAGTTTTATTGTTAGAGAGCATTCTCTTCACGTTCATGTTTTAACGAGCATCATTGCTCCTCTGTGACACGTAAATAAATAATTGTATTGTATTGTATTGTATTGTATTTTTTACGTGGGGGTGCACTAATATTTACCCAGCCAAAATGGGTGGGTCTTCTTTAATTTTCTGTTATAATCTCTGCATGAAGAGGAATTATCAGTTACATAATAGTTTGTGTGGGGGGAGGGGAGAGGGCTTTTTCTTAAACCAAAGCTAATATGGAGGGCTGAAAACTGTGACACACTTGTTAACTGTAATTCCTCTGGCTCACTGTCTGCTATAAAATGGATGTTCCCTTAACAAATCTAGGCAAAAAGTAGAAAATAATAGTTTTATTCTTAATTAATACTTCGATCTACACAAGGACAATACAGTTATAGCTAACTTTTGCCTACCACTGTGCCAAAGTACAGTTTATAATTATGAGCTATTGTAATCAAAGCTTGTCTTTTTATAGGTTTTTACTGCTAAAGCACTTTTTATATGCAAATTGTACAAAAATTTTCTTAACTATTAGCATATTAATAAGGATTTTTTATAAACAAAGGCTTTAACTAAGGAGATTACATATCTCAGTTTTAAGATATAATGGAAAACACGGTTACTGGGAGATGAAACAGTGAATGAAAAAAATCCAGAAAGGCAGTGAAAGACAATATGACGTCACTACTGCCAGCCAATAACAGTGTGAACTGTATTTAGCTCAGCTAGCAAACTGATGGTACTAATGCATTTTCACTGTTACATTATTTCCATGACTGCTTTTCACAAGCAAAGAAACATGCATGGTTACATTAATGATAACATTAGAAACAGTCTCCTGTCATGAGGACACAGTTATATACAAACAACTGACTACAAACTTTCCATACTTTTTACTGCTCAAACAAAATGCATTCAATAGGCCACTTCCGAGATAAGCTTTGCTTGTCACCCACAAAGGTTTCAGTAAGAGGTTCCATGCTAAATTAAATAATTTCATTTCAGTTGTCACCAATCACTGAGCATTTAGCACAGGGCCTCAAACTCAAACCTTTGTACTTGACAAGCAAAGCATATCTTGGAAGTGGCCTGTTGAGGTTACCAGGTGAATTCACAGGATTATTCAAATCTTCAACCTCAAGAGATTCAATTAAATGCTTTTGACCAGTGCACTAATTTATGAAAAGTGGTGATTGATAACCGAAGTCATCTAAAATCTAAACAATTTTTTTATCTCTAACTTTAATAGCATTAAATGTTAGACAATAAGTTATTTTTGTATCTTTAAAAATATGTCCAGCATACAGTTCCAGAAAATATCCATATATTAACCCAAAAGAGGGGCATTGGAAGCTCTTATGTGTAGTAAGTTTTGAAGGCTATGCTCAATTACTTTTATAAAGAAATTCCTGAATGAATTTGGAGTTTCCATTAGTAAAATTATGAACATTTTCTAGAGCTATACCATTTTTATAAGCCCTGTAGTCACTGGTTAAGGATTCAAAGGTAACCAAAAACAATTTTACATCATTTTACAACTATGAGCAAGGTATATGCAGATAATTCTAAAGCCAAGTGTAGTAGCATTTTTTGAATGGATCCCATAAATTCATTGCAGTGGCCCAATACACATGTACAGCAGAATATTCATTTAGTTTCATTTGTTAGCCAGCTATTATCCAGGTTGTTACTTATTACCAGGTTGTTAAGTTTTTCATGTTGAAATCAGTTTATAGGTAAATCTGGTTACTTAGATGTTACGCGTCTTGGCTCCTTCATATGCAACCTCTGTTAATCTGATCTTCCTTACACGGCGATAGTAGATAATTATCTCAATAAAGAAGATAATGGTCAAAATGAATCCAATGATCTGGAAAAGCAAATCAAAACAAAACACTTTAATGGTGGTATCTCTCGTTTGACTGGGAAATCTACAACTGCTGATCTCTGCAGGTGGCCAAAATCATCATACTCCAGCCCCTCTGAACTGCAGATGTGCATTGGATTTCCTTGACAGTTGGTGGAAATAATGGACATACAATGTTGGCTATGTATTAGTGGTATAACCACTGCCATTCCATTCAAGTGTGCTTCCCATGTGTAGGATTGTATGGGGTTAATAGTTTTTATTCCTTCAAGATACATGCCCTCCTGGCAAGAGTGTCACCATTAGATATCCTATCACTGGTCTTTGAAATTTCCCCACATTGTTAAAAGGACAAACACTTGTGACCAACTGGAATTTACTTTAAAACTCTCTTCCCAATAAAGATTGCAATAATTCCCAAACCAAAGTTCTCTCTCTGTTATGAAGGGGAAAAATAACATACCAGAAAAATAATGCTACCTTCCCTTAGAGCATGGTTTTCAAATTCCCAAGAAATGGAGAGGGTCTGGGAGGGGTTCATTTTATAGCATGACGCACAAAAGTATAACCACTTTTAATGTTTTTATGCACGGGCTTTTGTAAGTTAAACCAGCATCTTTCGATGAGAAGTTAGCTGTCTGGTTATACCAAATAAGGCATGCAAAAGCCTATTTGGTAGCAAAAAAAAAGTGCACAAAAGCATTGTCAGTGGTGCATTGTGGTGTCAATACTTTCCTACATCATGCTGTAATTTACTGTCCTTTGAGAGCTTTGCTACTCTCCTTTTGGAACTAGATATAAATTTATATTTTTCTGGGAACATTTTCTTTTTATCACATTGTCAACTTCTAAACACGTCAACTTCTAAACACATTAGCCCATCACTTCAAAACTAAATATTTTAGAAATAATCTAAAACTATTCTTTAAGGAAAATATTAAACCACAGAACTACTTACTGTGGCAATAATAAACTGAGCGATTCCAAATGTCCACTGGGCCAACAAAGCTGATGCAAACAGGAAGAAGAAGAAAAATGACAGAGCATAGCTGAGAAGGAAAATCCACTGAAAAAAAGACAAAAAACAGAATCAGAAATTAATTAATTTACTTTTATTATTTTTGTCTACATGTAGACCTTAATACACTGCAAAGGAAGAAATCCAATAGGGAAACGTAATTGCTCAAATATTGATACTTTGTCTTCTTTCCCTCTAGAGAAAAGCGTAGTCATTAAGTAAGAGTTAAATACTGAGAATGGAGGCAACAAGCCATATACATCCTGAGGGCTGTAGGTCACCTGAAGAATCTTGGGCTTGCAAACTTTTGACTGCAAGCCAAGGTCTCACCAATAGACTGCTAAATAAGTAGTCTTTTACTGGCACATGCTTTGCAATCCTGTCACATTGAGTTTGTAATGAACTCCTCATTACAATTTCAAGAGATGTCTAGATGGATGGATCTAGATACATCCATCATTAACGTATTCATCAGGATGTATCACAGATACATCCCCATGAATAACAAAGAAAACATTGTCAAGTACGAAATAATATACACTTAATGTCTGATCTTGAAGGAAACAGTTTTGTTTTCCCAAGAGGCTTGATGTTTCTAAAGGTGAAGCCAAGGGAAACATCAAGAGTCAAGGGAAAACAAAACTAACTGCTTCCTGAGGGATCGGACATTAATTAATAAGTGTTTTGTTATGTAGCAACAGAGAAATGATTCCCAGCCAATTTAGAAAATAAAAAGAATTTATAATTTATTCAGTGGGTAAGCAAAAAGTAAACAAAAGTTCTGGACTCAAGCCTGAAGTTTTCATTGGCTTTCTTGTTTCTGATTCATGCAAGATATCACACCACTGGATTAATAACACACTGATCATGTGCACTGGGCTGTGTGTGGGTTTGTTTTACCTTTCTCTTTCACATGCTACTTGTATCCCAACCGGGAAATAAGTTGTTATTTTCCACTCAGGATACATTTAGATTTAGTTAATACAATGTGATCATCTTTCAGCCAATGACAGCATTTGTTATATCAGGAAAATCCATAGCTATATAACAATATAATTTAATATATGGAGAGGTAATTTCACAGGCTCTCTCTGGACCATTTGCAGTCCATAACGTACAGTACTGACCACCAACCTTACAGTATTTTAAATGTTCACCTTGCCATATATTAAAGATCTTATTAATTTTGCTTGCTCAGTTCATACTTAAGTTAATATGGAACCTATGGAACCTTGTTTTTCTCCACTTTTTTTATGTCCTGCATGCTACCAGCTGCTTGGGCTATAAGGCAGTGAAAAAATTTGGTCCATAACTTATGGTATGGCCCTCACACTTAGTTAATAAGAGGTATACTGTATATATTTTACAGTAACCTAACTGCCCTGAGATTAAGTGAACTATTCAACTTACCAAGGAATATTCCTTCTGCCATTTTCCAAGGCAACAGACATAACAACATCCAAACAAATGGAATAACAGGAGAATGAATGCACAAATCCAGCATAATGCACTGACGACAATGAAGAAACCATAGTGGGAAAACAACTCCGCTTTCTCATGACCAAGAACCAAAGCAAATGCAATGAGTCCAAGAATCTAGAATGGAAAAAATTAAAATAGTAAAGCTCTTGAAGAAATGACAAAATAAAAGCCATAGTAAATTTGAGGGTTTTGTGTGGGATATTCACAAAATAATTGAAGATGCTTTATGGTTTTACATCACTGAAAAGTTTATATAACATGACATTTTGATTGAAGCTGTGTAGGTCTTCATTAGAATGACAAATGAAAGCTACATTCAAAACGTTAATTTTGTTTTGCTATTATTATTGTAATGAATTTAATATCATTGGCTAAGAATACTGGAGTTATTACTCACAAATAAAAAAAAATCAATAAAACCTGCACATAAGACCACAATATGAATTATATATTACCAATATCCTCAAGGTATAATTCTAATAAGGCTGTCAAAGTTTTGATTTCTTTTACCCTCAGTCAATATTCTGCACATCTATACAGTGATTTTTTCTTTTTCCTTGATCTTATTTTTGTCAATTTTTATATTATTCATAACATATCTTAAGAATATAAAAAAAGCAAAGATTGACAGAAAGCTTTAAAGAATGAAATGAAAGAGAGCTAACATTTAAAGAAAGTGAAGCTCATGAAATGTGTATACACATAACAAAAAATCTGAATCCAAAATTCTTTAATTTATCAATGATGATTCAATTATTTCTTGTGCCTGCATGGTATATACATAGTATAGTGCCCTATACATGTATATCAGTTGAATGGTGTTATTTGTGTATTTTGTTGGCATGAAACTCCAAACATCATAGCTTATTTTGTAATCTCAAATGGATAGGAAATCACATTCTTGTGCACATGATGTAATGGCAATCAATTTTCAGCGGTCAAGAATATGTGCACCAGTTGGCAGGGATATGGACAGATAGTGTTAACTCTTGATATGGAGGAATATTAGAGTATATTGTGTGATAGGACTGATTAAAAGAAACTTACAGTATCTAGTTGGCAAATAAGCATCAAAATAGAAATTTTATAAACATTTAAGCTTTAGAAAACACTTTCCCATGTTCTATAGCCTTTTATCAACATGTGGGATGTTGGGAATACAGGAGAAAGGTTTTAGGATCATGAACTGCTATGGAAACCATGTTCCCATGCTCATATATCACATGGTTTTTAGCCGGTCAGACTGCACACTAATCTGCAGTTAATTTATAAAATCTAGTAAAGCTTAGGTTTTTCCACCTGTTGTTCCAATACAAAGCAAGATTTCTAAACTACAGCAAATGAGTTAAAGGAAACGTTAGATACCATGCTGTGACTACAGGTACCCGAATTCTTTATGATTTCATTAAAATAATTACAGGTGAAAATATTGTTAATAAATAATAAATAGATGAGTAATAATGATTTCATAACGTTTTTTGTGTGGACGTAATAAAGTTAATGGTTGATTAACCATGATTATTGCATTCCACAAAACCATTTAAAATATCAATATCATATTCTATTAAAATATGTATTTTCTGTATTGAATCTCACAAAAAATTCCCAGAAAAATTAAGAACCCTGGAATAAGTTGCCAGCAAAATAATTCAGGAGTTAACAAAGGATTTATCATATAAATATTCGTTTGATTGAGCATTAAATTGGGCGCGGCATAGAGTACATACTTGGAATGGTTTTATAATTCAATATACAACTTCCAACAAAAAACTTTTGATAAATCAAAATTCAAAAGCTGCTCTGGCCATAGCATAGATTTAAATCGAGACTCCTCCCCAGCTGAGACACATATATAAGTTTTTGATTAAAGGAAAAGCAATTACTAGGGAATATAGTCTCGTATACTTACAAATTCGAGGATTTTGAGAAAGCCTTCGAATGTTATGAAAAATCCAGGCCAGCAACCGTAGCCCCTGTTCTCGGAATTAGCCATTTTTTACCTACAAAAATCATAGAATAACAAAGAAACCTGAGTGAGAATCATCCCCAGAACGATAAATGATCATTTTAACCAGCAATTCGCCTTTTTTTTATAGCATATAGGATTGTTTACATCGCTCAAAACAAAATCTCAAGAATTCGTCCAGAATAAGTTCGCGAGCCCAACTACACTTCAAATAAGGATTTTCGCTTTAAAATCATTCTAATTTTCTTTTTCACATTCAGGATCGTTAGTTTGAACACTTATTTTAATAAAGCAGGCAGGATGAATACGGATAAGTTATCGATGAGCAAACAGATCTCGTCAGAAAAGTAGACAACAACTAAGCTTTGGTGAGCCTGACAGACGAGACTGTTTACAGCGTCCTTCGCTTCGACAAACTAACCGCTCAAAAATATCCAACAAAAACATTATTTTATCAAAAACCATGAAACAAAACACCTTATTAACACTCTTACCTTGAATTGTAATCAAATTTTAGTCCGGTTTTTCAAGGATAAACAGCCAAATGACAGCGAGAAAATATTTCTATTAAACTCCAAAGATTGAACTGGAATTTTCTTTTGGAGTGTATGTACAGCGGCTTCACGCTCAAGCGGTTTTTTTAATGAATCATTAATATTTATTAGGAGTTATTAGTTCTGGGAGAGCGCGCGGGAACAAAAGTAAGAGTGATAAATGAGAATTTGGAGCTCGTAATATGACGTCTGTGGATTGAAAACTCGTCCATAGAAGGGACAAGACTACGTTTTAATATTGCATCTGGATTATTCTGTTTTTGAAGTAGGCGTGAAGGTTTACGCCATTGAACTAAAACTGAACGCATACTTGATAAACAAAGTTAATATGTTCTATTCTGAATAAAACACATGAAAAAATTGTTATTTTTTAGAGTTGAAAGGCAGTGAAACCGTTCGAGCCCAAACTTCGGTAGTAGCCAATGTAAGCAACAAAATGAAGCCGGGATTAGTGTAAATTAGCAATTAATCATCTAATTACGTTCTTTTTGTCAACGTTTTTGTACCATGCTTTTGTCATAGTTAATCTTATTCATGTACTAGAATAGTACCCTGCGAGCAGAGGCCCGTATTTTTCTGGAGGGTAGACAAATACCTCTGCTAGCAGGGTACTAGAATAGAGCCTCTCATGCAAATAGCAAAAAAAGAGGCCATATGTTGATGGGAAATGGAAAAAAAATACTACGAGGATTAAAAAGATGCAGAACAAAAACCAATTAACCCTGTTTGTACGAAAGTGAAAAATCTTTTTGGTTTCAATTATCAATATCAAGCTATTTTAAATGAATTTGTCACAGAACAACTAGTTCCCTCTACTAGTAAACTGGAATTTTCAATAGAAGAGTTTACCGGAGCGTCCATAATGATAACTGATATATAACGTTCTAAAAAGTGATTTTTTTCTGACTCACTCCCCCTCCGGCCGCCCTCACACACACACACACACACAAACATGTGATATCCTGCAAACTGTAGCAAAACTCCATGACTGCCCTTGTTAGAAATTTTCGAAGCCCCCCCTTCAAGCCCGTCCCCGCCTCCGCCAAAATATATATATATATATATATATATATATATATATCGTTTAAGATCATAACCACCTCCTCGAAATCTTCAGTCCCATCTACTTAACAATTAGACCCGTAGGGGTCCCATGAGGGCGAGGGGTCTAATTGTTTTAGTATCCACCAACTTGTAGGTCAAACTTAAAATAAGAAACATCTGCAAATCACGATTCAGCCGCCATTCTTTTTATTTTCAAAACCGGCACTTTCCTCAACCATGGGCTATCACGAATAGCCCTCTAGTAGAGTAGCCAATCGGAATGCAGGATTTGTGATAGCCCACAGTTTGGTTATACTAAATCAAATTATGAATCCTCCCTAAGCCAGTAACTACGTAAAGAGATGGTTCATTATGATCGTAAGGGGACGTGTATGGATGAGAAATTGACCGACAAATCTGAAATCTGCAGACAATTCGACAGCGCAGGTGATCGGTCAAAGGTATTTACTGAACTATTTCAAGTACTGATTGCAAACTACTAAAAGATATAAAACTTTGTAATAATTCACAGCTCTTGCCCTTAATTTTCTTAAAATGCGGCTCAAATAGTGAATTAAACCAACGTGACATTATGATATTTTAACTTAATTAAAATAATAATAAACAAATTACAGAATATAAGGGATGCAGTAGCCTGGTCCTGACGCCTTGCATTGCAGCATATTTTGTAAAAAAAACTTTAACTGAGCTATGGCGTACAAGTATAACTGTTTCGAGAATTATTAAAAACTAACAAAATTAGAAGGCACATGCCATGAAAACGTTCCTTTAAGAGGACTTTTTAGTTTCTGTGAAGGGCTGAAGATGATCCCTAGAAATATTAACGGTAAGACATTTAAAGCCTTTCTTGTGAATAGGAATGTGTGATATGACAGTCCATTGGTCACCGGATGGGTCGTATCGTTCTATCGTGTCTAGGTATCGTTTGCCGTAAAAGTCTCTTCCTCCAACGACGTACGCGTGGCCACCAACAACTACTGCCTCTGCGTTTTGACGAAATTCATTCATATCTGAGGGGAAAAACGTCCAAGGAGTCAACAAGTATGGGGTACGCCCGTTTCTGTTACTGTAGTGTGCGGTCTGCGCATGTGTTTGTTTGCAGAGCCCGCGTTTTTTCTGGTCAGCACCGATAAACTAGAAAACGCGGGCTTTGGGGACACCATTGCATTTTCTCCTCGTCAAATGCATGCGTAAACATGCAGCCGGCCAGTGTAAATGTAACAAGTGAATGTCAAATAACGCATAATGAAAACTTTCAGTGCTAATGCATTGAATTCACTAATAAGGTCCATAGGGGTGAAGGTGTATCAATTTGGGTGCCAACTGTGACCACATTCCCATTTGGGTATTGATTGAGAGAGGAAGGAGGGACAATTGTTAAGTTAGTGGGGTGTGTGACAGGGGGTTGGGGATTATAAATGGAGGCCTTATTTTAGTATGATTCAAAATTCCCACCGACCTCCAAATATCGCCAATGTATCCACATCGGTCTGTTTACCTGCAATCGCCTTCCATTGATGTCTATCCATATCATAAGCCTCGCACTGTTTCAACGTGTGGTACCCATTCGAACCACCAAAAACAAGGATTTTCCTATTTAACACTGCTGCGCATGCGCCTACTTTACCACAGCTCATTGGTAAGACGAAACTCCAAGTGTCACATGATGGGTCGTACCGCTCTACGCTGATCACGGGCTCAAGTTCGTGGCCGTCTCCTCCAATGACGTAGAGATGTGTTTCCGTGGTAACCAGCGTGTGATTGGATCTGGAAATGGCTGGTTTGGGTAGAAAGGCCCATCGGTCACTCACAGGGTTATATACTTCGACTGCATTCCAGTTAGGTCCATTTATCATTCCACCTGTGCGACAAATATTAATCAAAAGAAACTTAGGAGTTTACTCATAACAGTAACGTTTTAATGCTTTCTTTTAACGTCGGTAGTTCCTTCAGCTACAAGGCTGGTGTCAATGGAAGTCAACGGTACGCACTTTATTCCCCCCTCTTCATCAGTGCTCCGTTTTAAGGGTATTTAAAGCTAAAGCTACGCGGATTAGACAGAAGTCGAAACAAGTGTGTGAGGTTGATCACTGAGGATCGAACTATGGACCTCTCGCTTGGCAGGCAGCGCACTAACCAACTACGCCCGCACCTTGCTCCTCCTGGGTAATATTGCTCGACATCTCTTTTGTCGGAAGACAAATTGTTTCAGACGGGACTGACATAGCGCTATCCCAGTAACCAGGACTGCATAAATGCTTATCATGTTGTTTTATTATGTTTTTAGACTTACCGATCGCGTAAAGAAGACCATTGTGGCCACCAGCCGCGAACTGTGCTCGTTCCTCGTTCATCGAAACTACGCGTGACCAGTGGTTAAACTGTGGATCAAACACGTAAACGTCTTTCTGGAGTAGCAATGCAGATCTTCCTTCTACTGACCCTCCACAGGAAAACACCAACCCATCGACTGACGCAACACTGTGATCATAAAGCACTGTCCTGTTAAGATGATGAGATGCGCATTAATCTCAACCTTACAAGGGAATTTTTATTGTCATTATTTATATTCTTTAAGTTCCTATAAGTTCGCGCGCTCAAAGACCGTCCCTTAGAAGGATTTCCATGGCCAACATTTTTCTACTGGGGGGGGGGGGGGGGGGGGGGGGAGGGGGGGGGGTGGGAAGCGGAAAATATAAAAACGAGTTTTTTCCAAGGGTGGGGTGGCCCTCCCACCATACCTTCAAAAATCGATC
>JAAAQI020069007.1:0-17305 GCA_011800005.2 Stichodactyla mertensii | reverse complement strand
ATTTAATATTAGGCATATATTATATTGTAGTGTTTTTAATATTCCCTGTATGTACATATTTATATTATTGTGATCATTCTGAAGGACCCACCGTGGGTAAATAAAGTTATCTTATCTTATCTTATCTTAGGTACCAGGCTATCTCTGCCTCAAAAAATAACATTCATTATCACGACATTATTCACTATCTCGATTCTGTTTGGCCGAGAATCTACAGCCAATTCGAGATATCTGAAGAAAAATTTGTAGATATCATGCTCGACATCACCCAATAATTGCTTAATACAAGTTGTCATTTTTTTGCGTATCCCAAGCAGTCTCCATTATAGGAGCCTGCAGAAAGCAAGTTTTGGAGACCTTGGGACTGAAGGATGAAAATAATTTCTGCAGTTCGCAACGGCAGATGAGAGAAGTGCAAACGAGAAACAACATGGACCTTAGGGACCCTATGTAGGAGGCAAGGTATTGCCCGCCACCAACTACATTTCTTGGTTGGGAAGGGGGGGGGAGTATATGCATCGATCTGAGTCGAGGCTCCGGGGAAACAATAAAATAATCGTAATTATTCTTTGGCTTCCACGGAGCCTCGATCTTGATCTTATTAAGTGTGATCATTCAACCAAAATATCGAAAGTCTTGTGTAGAAGCTGATTTCTGACTAGCCTCCTTTGCACACGTTTTTTGTGTCGATCGGTCTCTGTCGGTCCCCGACAAAATGTATGCAAAGGGGGCTAATCTCTGACTCGCTGCATGTCACAGGATTTCAAATTCGAGTATCTCACCCGTGACCCTGTGACAAGCCATAAAATAGCTTCGCTGAGACATCGCAATTATGTCAAGCTTTACCGCCGATCCAGCCTACAGCGAACGTCTTGAGGTATTCCGCAAGAAGACCCAAAGTCTAGTCAAGAACAAGGAGTTACTTCGACAGACACTTCGACAAAACTTGCCACAAGTAATCCTAACAATCCTTCAACGAAAACCCCTCCCAAACACCTTTAATACATAGGCGACGGGGAAGGGGGGGCTAGCAACGCTAATTTTTTTTGGGGGGGGGGGGAGGGCTCGGCCCCTCCACGCTTCGGAACCGAAAATATTCCTAGCAAAGCATTAAATAAGTTTTTCAAAATATATAGTGCTGTGATTTGTTTCACAGTTAATATTAGATTTCATGGCGATTGCGATAGGCGAAATAATATGATGATATGCTGTGTCAGGACGTTTTTTAAATATTCGGCCCTTATTTAAAAATCCAATTTACTTGTGGCGACTTTTCGTCTGGGATAAACATGGTGTTGGAGCCGAATCTAGAATGTTACTGCAATTCCCAACATTCTGCGAACTCGGACATTTCAACGGCTTGTTGTATAAACGAAATTTAGTATCTTCGGTATAGGTATCGCCTTTTTTTTTCTGAAGTTTTTAGACTCTAAAGATTTTCAGTAAGATGAGGCCCCTAAGTTTCAAGACGCTCGGCCGCCCCTACAATATCTTGAGTGCTGGAAGTTGCACAGGCCAGACTGACTTTGAAATCTTAAAGTCAAAGAAGAGCTGAAAAAGAATCATGAACACGAACACGAGAATCTACAAAGCTGACTTTGATAAGATACCAGATTTCCAACGATGAGAAAATCACTCTTGACTTGTGCGAGAAGACTTTTGAAGACTACAGAGATGAACAGTACAACCCTGAAGACCACATCAAGTTCGATCTCGTACATTTTGTTCATAGAGATGTTGAGGCAGCTCTTATTAATTGCATGGAAAAGGAATTGGCTGAAGATGGTTGGATTGCGTGTATTCTTATAAGAGCACGAAAGTTTGACGAAACCATTCGAAAATGGCTTGACCTTGTTTGAAAAGGTTTTGGAGGTTGCTGACAAACAACGCTGGAAGTATGAAACGTTTGCCAGTCATTTTGCAATAGACATAGCGGATATTTATAGAAAAGTCGCACAAGGAAAAGCTGCAGATATTCGTTTAACGAGGAGCGAAGAGGAGGTCAAAAAAGCGCTAGAAACGTTCAAAGAAGTTTCCGTGGAGAAAGATGGAAAACGCTTAGTAAAGAGGGTTGAATATCTGGTTCTGGGAGTTCGTAAAAGGTACTTCCTGGCCACTGCGCAGACATTCGAGCCATGAACGCTTCGCATTTTTTCAACATTAATAGAACGTTTTCCCAACTGGGGTTAATAATGCTAAAATGAATTTGCTAATATGCTAATCACCGTACCTGTATACCGTACTGCCAACTGAATTAAATAATCTGCGCAAAGACGTTTTAGACATGTTAATTAAGACGTTATTCTTCTTTTATCTTCTGTGAGCTTGACCTAATTAACCTGCATGTAAATGATTTTTTTAACGTGAAGAACGCGCCAATCTAGAAAGCGTTAGTTCTGTTAAGCACCTTCTAGAATGGTGCGTTGTTTTACGTTAAAAAATCATTTATATGTTAATTATGTCAAGTTCACAGAAAGTGAAATAAGAATAACATTTTAAAATGAAAAAGTCTTTGCGCAGATTATTTTGGCATAATTCACTCTGTATACAGGTGATTAGCATATTAGCAAACTCATTTACATTCCTAGCTTAACTTATACAGGAAAGCGTGCTAATGATTAACGTTGATTAATCGGTTTTGTTTCTGAATTAATTTCTTTGCTTTCTTATGTTCTTGATCGTTACGAAAGGAACCTCTGCCTGGCGGACTCAGCATTTTTCGTTTGAGCATGCGCCGAGTGTCGTCACCAGATACGTCACAAGTTGCTCTAGTAACATGCGGATAAGGACACCAGAGAAAAACGTCTGCGCATGCTCTAATCTGTATGCAAATTAACTAAAAACGTCTTCGTACACGAAATGTCAATGTCGGCTCTTAAAACTTAGGGCTAATTCTTACATATGTTCTTTAATGACATCTTGGTCCCACAAAAATATACCAGCGAAATTCTTTGTATATTTGGAGAAAACGAACATTTCTTTTCACACAGAAACTCTCTTGAATTCTTGGAAACGTGCTAAAATGCACGCATGCGCAGACGTTTTTCTCTAGTGTCGTGGATAAGTATTTTGCCATGTCAGATTTTAACGTGGGCTCATAAGTGCCCAGTGCGAAGAAAGTGGTTTAAACTCTTACTTTTATCGAAACCACGTGACTATTATTGACTTTAGCAAACATACCATCATGCATTGCGGAACCAGTCCAGTAGGAATTACGAGATTTACGAGCCAATTTTTGGCCTCGGACGGACGCCTTAAATTTCAAAATATACATTATAAGGTCATTCGGATAATTCATGCGTTTGTTACGGCTCAGGGATGGCAAGGCTTATGAATCAAAGTCGATCTACAGCCGTATTATTCGGCTGGTTCAGGTGTGCAGAATGCCTTAGCCGCTCCAAATCAAAACAGTTGTACCAAATTGATTCAGACCTTGAACTTTCCAGGTATTTAATTGAAACACTATTTAGTACGGCTAATAGTTGGTACAGCGTCTGAACTGGGCCTAAGAAGCTTGATTCTTCGTCGCCTTTCGTCGAGTCAAGAAAGAGGCAAAGTCGATAAGCGTGGGGTTCTTCCATCACGAAATCAGTTATGCCTCAGTTTCACCTTCTAGTGGTATAATTTGTTGTTGTTGTTGTTGTTTTCAGAAAAAAAAGAGAAACAGCAAAAAATAAGAAAGAAAAAAGAGGAAAGGAAAGGAAAGTCATTAGGAAAAAGCGACGCAAGAATGAAAATATCGGACGAAAGGTGAAAGGTACAACAACGAAAATGATGATAAAGTTCAAATGTCAATTGGCAGCATGACATACTTTCTTTCACTTAAAGGTTTTTTTTTTTTAAATTAATTATATATTTTTTTTTACTATTTTTTTTTTCCCTAGTTGTTTTTCTATTTTTCTTCCCTTTATACATATTTTACTTTTCCGCTCATTTTTCCTTTCATTCTTGTCCGGCGCGGGCGAGAACATCACTCGGCTAATACCACCTGCTTTGAGACAGTTGAAATTAATTAAACTTCTGGCTTACAGCGGCTTCAACTCAGGAAATGCGCCGTCTTTTCATGTTTACTAAAACGCGTGGTTTCAACACTTCTAGAATGGTACGCAAACCACCCATGCTCAAATCACAAAACTATGTGAATTGAATGACATCACGAAATCAATACGGATGAGTGAATATAGGTTTTGCTCACGTACATCATGAACTCCGTGAGCGATTCCGTACAAAGGTTTACAGATCATTAAAAAACACGACCATTTTTCATTTAAAAATCAGTTTATTACCAATTTACATAGAATAACCAAGCCGCAATAAAATTCATAGGATTAAATTGACATTTGAGTTCTGAATTTTTTTTTTTTTAATTATTATTATTATTATTATTCTATCGTGTAGTGGAGGAAAAAGCTATTACTGGTCAGTCGTAGAACTGAACACCACAAACAAAGTAGCACTGGGACGCACTCGGAAAATATTGGAAGTTTTCTAACTTTCTTTAGTTTTATTTCTCTGGGTTTAGTCCATGTCTTTATTTATGAAGGATTCTCTTTTACAGTGTTCACGGGCGACTGTACAAAGACTGCTCACGGCTCTTTTTAGCTGAAAAATAAAGAAAAAAACTGGTAAATATATAGACATGAAATCAGCACTAGAGCATCAGAATTATATGCGAAGCAGTTAGCGTTAGATTTCTTATTGAAGCTTGTTACTAAATATTCTGCTTTTTTAAAATTTGATATACCTCCCAAAAAGAATTAACGGCAAAAAAACGAGCAGAAAAAATCCGGAAATAAACTAAAACTCGCTTATAATTTCACAGTTTGAGATTCCACGCGAACACTTATATTTACATTTGTCGAGAGAGAAAATGTAAAGTCAATTAATTAATCAAATCATTTTTATCACGCGCAAAAGAGTAGCACGGTACAACTAAGATTACTGGATAAGAACTGGTGAAAAATAACGTAAAATTATCGTTTTGTTGAAAGAAAATGCTTTCCACAGCAAGGAATGCTGCGGCCTCTATCAATGCTCCGTCAGGAGGGATTTTGTACACATCTCTGCAGCTGTTCGCCCGCCAAAGTTTTAAAATCACAAATCGTCCCGAATCCCTATAACCTCCGCGCTTAAATCCTTCGCTTTTGACCTATATTGAAAACCGTATCTTTCACTGTCAATGAAAAGACTGACGAAATCAATTTTAAAAAATTAAATAGCGGCGAAAAAACTTGGAATATGAAGATTCGTGTTACAGACTAGTGAAGAATCATTCCGTGCAAGTCCAAACAATTCCACCCATTGGTGTGGCTTTTGCGTCGAAAAAACTGATTAATGAAGATTTCTGAACTTCACTTCCGAAGATTTAAAAACATCTTTGACGTTGTTTTTTATTTTCTATGCAGTTTTTCGATTGTCTAGTATAACGGAAAAACTCTTCAAAATGAATGGTTTGCATTTTAGGTGATCATCTTTGTTCTTCTCTTTTTCTTTCCGCTTTCTTTCTTTCTTTTTCCTTGTGTTGTTCTCTTTTATTCTCGAGATCATGAACTCGACGACAAAAGAGTATTTGCAAGGATGCGTTTAAAATGTGTTTTATAAATTTGTAGAATTATCCGGCTTGTACTCTACCGTTTGAACAATCAATGCCATCCTTTAACAAACCGGCAAAGGCCAACCTTCAAACTACAGTCAATTCACACTGTCCAAGAATATTTAGTCAAAAATTTTCGAAAACTTCAATCCTAAACCGGCGCGAAACCAATTCGAGTTAGTTATCAAATCTAAAATTAACGCACAAGAAGGAAATACGAGAAAAGCGACTCCTAAGTTTCTGGTTTTAATATGACATTATTGGCACATAAAATGCCATAACATAAGAATCCTTCCTCTCTATGACCAATTTCATTAGATAATAACAATCAGTACAGACTGAGGGCCTAAAAATGCCGGAAAAAGACCAGAATACAGACATCTTACTCACCATCATGTATTCTCGCTTTCCTGCTGGGACGTTCCCTCCACCGCCAGCCGTAAACGCGTTTGAATCAGGCACCATGGTTACAGCCATCAGAAGAACAACCAAAATAATAACTGCCTTGGAATTCATTTTTTTGGGGGTTAGGAGTTTTTTCTTGAAACTACTTGGGACTGAACTGCAGTCTTCAATGGTCGTTGTGATTTGGCTGTTGATTTCTCTCCTGGTTTTTATCCCTGTTGGAAAATAATGAAATTCCAAAGTAATTTCCGTAAGACCGGAATTTAGATCTAATGAGCGCGTAATTACAGACCAGCACTCACTGTCGAGATCTCGCTGATAAGTTGACCTTAAGCAAACATCCTACATACGGCTGACATCTAGAGCAAATGGAGGCCAACACATCACAGAACAGAGCAATGATATAGCATTAGTATTCTGTGAACTACACTGAAATGCCTCCGTTTATCCTGTGAAAGCCTCGGATTGCGACACAAAGTGGTTTGACGTCCTCACCGACACGAGCGTGCTCAACAAGAAATCCTTTACTAACTTTAAAATTTACGAAACTTCGAGCTACATTTTAAATGTAGAATTTCTTTCTAAAACACCAAAGAAAGTTTATTATTTTACGACAATCTTATTCAAAATCTACTTTCAACTTCTGACAGTTTGAATAAAAAAGTTTTCAATAACATTGTTGATAAACTCGTTTATTTTAATAGTAAAAAAAGAGTTTAAATCGGCTTAGATTCTTGGCAAATTACTCTCCTGCCAAGACACAATTCCAAAACAGCTTTGAAGTAAACGTCACTTGAAATAGTTCGAGTTTTTGAACTCTTCGAATCCATTCAATTAAGATCATATCAAAACACAATTTTGTCTTTTTTTTACGTTAAAAACCCCAAACAATTGGTCTATGTCCTCTCTGTGTAAACAACTAAGCCCTAATAACATTGAATCCGAAGATGGATCGCAAGCCGAAATCTCATTTAGCCCCCCTAGACTGATATCACCTTTACTCTGTCATAACGAACCTTTCTTCCAACGTGATTTTTACATTAGCCAAAGTAAAAAACGATTCCACTGTACTTCAAAATTTTGAAAAAGTTCAGTTTTAAAGCTGGTGTGTTGGATTTATGTTTATCGATTTAGCTATTGATTTTTCTAAAACTGACATGTCATGGAGAAAATCACCATCGTTTACTTAGGTTCAAATCGAGGAAGTGAAACGTCCGTGGACTCTTCAACAGTTACTTTGGCACAAGGGAACCTCCACTTCTAACTACACAAATAATCGTAAAAGAAACTTTCAATCCTCAAGCCTGCCATAGTAGAACTGCTATTCGTCAGTGCCAAAGAATAAAGTAATGAAGAAAAAAAAAAAGTTGGCGCCAACCGTTGGAAAATAAATAAGGTTTTCAACGCCACCACCGGACTAAACAAAACCTGACAAAGATTCCTTCATAAATGCTTTTTAATAGAATATGGAGATTTCGACAAAACGGCGGCCGCTTGTGTTGTCATTTCGGGTAGTCTCTGTTGTGACATTTTCTTGTGAGCAAGGAGGAGAAAGATGATTGTTGGTTATAAATGGGCTATCGAACCAAAATGTGACTTATTTAAATTCAAGTTGAAAACTCAAGTGCTTATATCATTCAGTATTTTCCGAACGTATTTTAATAGTTTTCCGTCATTTTAGTGCTAAATGAGTCGGAAAGTCTCCCGGTGTACCGTGAACTCTGAACACTCACTTGGAAGTGCATTAGGTAAATGTATATTATGATATGTTTGCCATGGCTAAAGGTCTTTAGGGAGCTTTAGTGAATAATGGCCTCGTAAGTAGTTTCTGTCATCTTTGAACTATAAACTTTCAAATATATAGGAAACTTCGAAAAAGTTCAACCAAAAAGTATTGTCAATATATTCTGTCTAAAATAACTTAAAGCTGCCTTACGTAAACGAAAGTTCCTTTTTTATTCGTTGTGTGCGAATTAAGGGATGTGGAAATAAAGGAAAGTTACGAATATAGTAACGAAGAAAACGATTTTACTGCAGATTAAAAAAAAATTATTTTAAAAAAAAAGGTACACTTTATTGGTTTATTATAGTGAACTATAGGACTTTTTTTCGGATTAATTTGAACGAAGTTAGCTGTGAGCAGTTTAAAATGTAGGATTAAGTTTAAGAATTTTCTATTTTCTTTTTGTGTTTGAACGGCATTCCTAATAACAATACAATTGGTCTAATCGAAGTTAGGACAGATAATGGTAAAAAAAAATAGAGTTAAAAAAATAGTACGACGATCAAAAAATAAAACATTACTGAACATATGTCAATTTTATTAAGAATGATTCAGGTGGGAAAGAAAAAATTTAAGTCTGTTTAAAATATCTTTAAAACTGATATCTTTACCCTGTTTTTTGAATAGACAAGAATGTCATGAATGAATCTGACTTTCCCCTTACTTTCAGATAAATCTTATCTCTCAAGCACTATTCCTTTGTGGATTTTTTATCAATAAAAGAAAACTGGTAAGATAAGATAATATCATGATATATCATGAAGACTAGTCCTTATTTAAATTCTACAAAAATACGTTCATACTAAATGATGTAATAAAGAGGGCTTAACAAAGTCAAAATATGGGATAAAAATGCTCTAAAAATGTGAAGGAATGACTTTGAAGAGGTTTGTACTTCGTTAAGAATAAACTAGAGCTATATTTATCTTATAATATCTTACAGACAATTTGGATTTAGGATTTTCATTAACATTTTTCATAAATTTGGGAAAGCGTATCTAAAATGATTCGGTTCGAACTTTTAATCGGGTTTCCCCACCTATTCCTTTAATTGTAGTATTTATTCTCTTCTACTTTTTTCTTTTTGTTGAACAATTTTAAATTATGGGGCGCAATCTTGGATGAGTTTTCTTTCTTTCTTTCTTTCTTTCTTTCTTTCTTTCTTTCTTTCTTTCCTTCTACATTTTCTTATTGGATAAGACCTTAAGATTCAGTTCATAGCGTTAAGAATAGTATCTAAGTTTATTTTAAGATGTTTTGATTTCATCGAAGGTTAGCTCCATGAAGTTCAAACCCCTCGCGGTGCCGCGAAATCTCTTAACTTCGTTCCGACTGATTATTACGGACAACATTCACAACTGTGCAACTTCCGAACATTAAAGCAAACATTGGAAGGGAAATGCAACTATTTAGACATAATTCTTTAGGAAACAGGACGATAAAAAGTCCGAAAATTATAAAATAGAAACAATACTTTATTGACAACATTAAAATGGTTTCCAAAAATGCAAATCAAAGCAGATCTTTTTTTCGAGTTATTCTCTTTTTTCTTTTGTTTTTCCTAATGTCTCGAAAGCATCTTTTAATGGCAAATATACTGTATTAATAGCCATTGATTGTACGAATCTATTAATGTTAATAGAGCAATAGCAGTGATTGTGTTTTACGAGACTAACAGGTTATTTGCGTCATTGTAAAAGTCGCGAAATCTTTGAATTAGTCGCCTGCTGTTGCTGATCAAAACGACCCAAAAGTGTCTCCCAACCGCGTACAAATCATTTGAATTCAAAACTAAAACTAAACACGAAGTAGCAGACAGAGCAAAGAAAAGAATTATGATAAATCATAATTACATTATAATTAAAATCCTCTGTTAGAAGATCTTCATAAAGAGCATGTAAATCGAGTTTAGTTTAATTGAAACTTGACTTAATATACCTAAAACAGAAATGTTTTTGCTCGTGTTCAACGAAAACATAAAACCATTAAAACTTTAACCCTTTTTTCCTTCATGTTCTTGGATTTTAAGTTTGGCTTATAAGAATATATTTTCCTGTTTTCCAGCGAATTTCATTGGTGAAGTAAACTAGGACACGACGAAAGAGTAGAGAAAGGCCATCCATTACAGTAAACCGAATCATACAGTCGGAAATACAACATTCAAAGTCCAGGGGAAAAAAGCGATAAATATCTTATTTACCATACGTCGTAAACTCCAAGAGCATTAGGATATTACCAAACGAACAATCAATTAATAGAGCTTTTTTCATTAAATTTTCGCTAAGAGAAATAATATATTGACGCAATATTAGCTTAGCACTCGGATTATATCGCTATTCAAGCACTTTATTTTGGTTGACTGAGTAATCTAAATCCAATACAATGGTTGATATACAGTCTAAACAAGCCGTAGATTCCTATCAGACCGCTATGGACTGAGATAGAAAGTTATAGTCGGTTTTACCCCCTCGCTAAGAAGATTCAATTCCTACAATTATTGAAAAACACCTTTCTTTCGGTTTCCTTCTGCCACCTAACATGCCTAAAGATCGAGAAAATCGAGAGTAAATCTAAATTCAGTCTTTCTATTTCCGGAATGACATGCTTTACCCTGGAAATATTGCTTTATTTTATTGGAAAATTAAATCAAATCAGTGAGTATTCAACTTGTCTTTATCTTTAACTTTTATTGAGCAATTAAGTTTCGTCTGATTTTGGTAATTTTTGTCCATTTTGATAAACGTCATAAGTATACGTACTTTGTAAAGCGTTTGTCGGAATAGCAAAACTACTAAGCGAATAAATGTAATCTAATGGACCTTTAAGGTTATTTTGAACTTGAACTTTGAAAACTTGAAGTTCGTGTTTTTTTTTGTTTTTTTTTTTTTTTCCCTCCCCATTGTGGACGACTGACGATGGAGCTTGCGATTCAATTTGTAAAACATGCGTAAGAGCCGACTTTAGTTGTACACTTCATGTCACGTGCTTCGTGTTTGATGTGACGTAGCTCTTGAGGCCTGGACATTAGTATTATAGGGTGGCATGGGTGGCGTAGCGGTAAAACGTTCACCTCTCACCACTGTGGTCCAACGGGTCGAGTCACTGGTTCGAGCCCTGTGGATACCACTTGTGAGTAGAGTTTGTTAGATGTGTTGTTCTCTCCCTTGCCACGAGGGTTTTTCTCCGGGTTCTCCGCTTTTCCTCCCTCTAAAAAGCAACATGTGAGCTGAGTGTTGTGTGCTGTAAACACTGAATAGTGGTTGTGGTAGTGTGTGTGGAGCGAACCTCACGGAAGAACCCCTCACGGGGAGTGATGGTTGTAAAATAGGCGTTTTTATTATTGTGGTTGGTGGCTCAAATTCCTGGCATTTAGAATATAGCTATTTCAAAAGGGGAAAACGGCGAATGGCCATCGGTCTTGATTTTAGCGATTGCACGACTGTACGTAGCAATAAGAATTACCTCGTAGTCATTTCTTAAACTTTAAGAAAGCTAAACAATCCCGGCACTGACAAATTTACAGCCGTTTGTATGACTGGGGATATGCTGTATATATGGCAATTTTCAACTTAAGTTTTATAATACACGACAAAACGAATCTTTGTAGGGTTACTAAAGTAAAGGCGCTCTTTCTAGTGCTGGTATACGTTTTTAATTTTAACTCTTGAATTTGCGGCCGTCATTTTGGAGGAGGATGGTCTATTTCCCAGGAACTGGGAAAAAACTAACTTAAGAAAGAGTTTCAAGAGCTCAAGCTCGCCCGCCATGAAAAACCTAAAGCAATCATTTTCTAGTGCGCAATGTTCGAATAAAAGAGTTTCATGTTCGGAAAAAAGATATTGCGCATGCTCAGATCTGGCGGGAAAATGGCCGACGCGTCTAGTCTTTCACTATCAGTGAAATTAAATTTAACTAAATATGTTAATGTTGCATGGATTTGTACATATTTATAATAGAAAGTCATAGAGCTTAGACTGTTAGATAAACTGAACGATTATCAGTTTGTTGTATTCGAATTCTTTATAAGTTTACATAAAAGCTTATAACAGAGCACTAAAGTGATGACGTCACTTTTTGTTGTTGAAAAATCACTAGTAATCATTAGTATTTCCTATTAACTACGATCTAGAATTTGAAGGCTGACAGAAAATTTGAAGTTATTTGAGTGTATAACATGAACTAGAAATAATGGAAAGTTATAGTGCTTGGAAATGAGGTTATTCCGGGCGAAAGACCCTTGGAAATAAATTCGGAAAAATATAATTTCCGAATAACTTCTGAGTGTATAACAGCCGAGATCGTTGAATGGATATTCTCCATAAAGTCTCTAATTTGGGGTTCAGTTCCAACCGGTTAGATAGAGACTTCACTGGGGAAAAACTGAACTATAAACTTTCGATCTAATGCTACTAGCGCAATCAAATATTGACAACAGTTTAACAGAAGTATGATAAATATTTACACTTTTTTTAAAGAAAAATAAAAACATCGCCTCCGAAAGCAACAAGTCGAAGACCGCTAAAGCCTTCGGGTGATTTTTTCAGAGTTATCCATTCTGAGACGCAGTCGGCATTTTTTTTTTTTTTTTTTTATGTTGGCGTGTTCTGCAAGGGCAAGTTCTTTCTTCCTTGTTCTCAGAGATCTGTCTTCCTGTTTCACCAACATACACCTATTTTCATAAAAAGGTTATTGGTCGGCGATTTGAAATCCGAGCCAAACGCTTCGCCAGCGCAGGTCGTCGCTCAAAGGCGGTGTCGTATTTATCTATTTACTGTTTGTAAAAACTACTAAAAAAGACAGAACTTAATCTGAAAATACCTAATTTAAAAACGAATCCACAACTCATGCCCTCAGTTCCTCTCGGTCTCAAAATTCAGATTTCAGATCTCCGACTGACATCCTTGTTTGAAATAGGTGTATACACAAGTATAGTTGTGACACTGTCTTCCTGTTTCACAAATATATACACAGCTACAGTTGTGACAAGAATATTGTGCACGACGCCGCCAGTCTTAATTCTCTTCATAGCTGATAAAGAACTTGCCTTAATGTAGAGAAAGGATTACAAGCTGTCAAAACCCCGCGTGTCTTTGTAGCACTTTTGATTTTCTATGTCGAGTTCCTTTGACGTATCGTACTTTAACCATTAGAGCAACAGTGAAGAGAAAACTGGCGTCGGGTACAAGTTTCTTGTCGTAATGTAGTTGTGTATATACTGGTGAAACAGGAAGATCTCTGAGAACAAGAAAAGAACATGTGGCAAGCGTGCGTTTGGACTTACGAGAAAGACCTGTCCGTCCCTGCAGAACACGCCAAGACAACCGTTAATGACATCGACGTTCAACACACACACCCCACCCCCCCCCCCAAACCCCCCCCCCCCCCCCCCCCCCCCCCCCCCCCCACTGGACAAGAATCTTGTTGGTGTCAGAGAAAATGGATGGAAGCATGCTGTATATTCGGCGACGTAGTGTTGCCCATTTCAGGCCACGTGTCATCCTCTTGAGAATCTCTAGCGTTGCCATTAGACAAAGAAATACTGAAAACCAAGGGGAATGACACGTGGAGTCTGAAGAGGGAAATATTACGTCCAAGCCGAAAATGCCTTTATAGCCGGTAATGAGAACACTAATTAACAGTGACAAACTACTGGATTTCTATTTGTTTTATCTATTCATTCCTGATTTTGTTTCATGGTTATCCTGTTGTATGTTATCTTTTTAATTTCATTTGTTTACCATAATTATCTTTATCTAGTTCAGTGATTGGTTGCAGAGGACGAACAATGAAGTAGCTTGTGTACAGGCCATTTGCATGATGGCGTAATTTACTACCAAGACCAGAATGCTTTGAGTGGCTTCTATTGTCAGGCAAATTTTACCAATTGTCTCTTTATTCCCAGGAGAGTAGAAAAATCTGAATAACAAAGCATTTTGACAAAGCATTCTGGTAGAGGTAGTGAAATGACACCATCATGCAAATGACCTATTGACCAATCATCGTCTGACAAAAATCTGCATGTGGACAGCCGCCATTTTGAATATTACAAAACTTAATTAACCCTTCTCCCAGACCCTCTCTAGCTCTCAGCGGTAAAGGTTAGGCCGAGAGGGTCTGGGTAACCGAGACTATAAATATCCCAAAGCCTTTCTCGAGATGGATTTTCAAAAAATCCCATTTTGTCTATTCTATTCAAAAGTTGGGGCACCATTGCGATCGCGTTGTGCAAGCAAGGATAAAGCTACTAGTAAAATCCAATTTAAAAAATATTCAATTATTATTTCAATATAAATTAAAACGTTTCATATCGCCAACTAATTAAAACTTCTTGTGCTCCTAAATCGTGTACCTCTTGTGTATTTAGCGGTTCGTTTGTCTGTGAAACTTCTATTTGAATGCACCAATTAAAGTCGTGATAATTAAGATAATAAATCTATATATAGATTTTAATATTTAGATCGTTTCTGTCAAACCTACTTTAAAATAAACAAATATCTACATTCTATAATTGTTATATTTCTGTTCTTTTCTCAGTAACCATGATAAAGATGTCGCAATGGTTTATAGTTAGATTTAATTAACAATCTAAAACCCAAATAGAACAATCCATTATATTAGAAGTTGCCGAGCCGGTTCGTTAACTTTAGATTTACCCGCATTACCTTCAGTGAAGGTAATACGCAACAAATTGAAATATCAAATAAAATTAAAAAGATTTACTAATCCAATGAAAAGATTAAAGAGCACGTTGCAGGAAAAATGAATACAATTTATTTCAAAACCGTCTCTATAAATTGTTGAAAACCTTTCTTCTATTCTTATCTTTCTCGTTTTCTTTCATTTTTTCTTCTTTCTTTCTTCTTTCTTTCTTCTCTCTTCTTTCTTCTCTCTTTCTCTCTCTTTCTTTCTTTCTTTCTCTCTTTCTCTCTTTCTTTCTTTCACTTCTTTCTGTTTTAATTTTCTGATTTGTTCCTTCACTTTACTTCATTTTCTTTATCTAAAAATGTAAAAAATTTGCAAGAAAATCTTGACCAAAAATGCAGAACGGTTACGCCAAGTTCAGTTGATGTTTGAACAGAAATTACTCGATCTGAAATCGAAACTTAAAATAAAGTGGTGCGTACACCTGCCCATAAAGCATCTTGGGAAATGGAGGCGTGGAATACGCACGTGCTGTTACAACAATTTGGGGACTATAATCAGTTTTTGTAAAGTTTTGTAGCATATTCTGCGTGTAAAAATTAAATGAGAGCATTCCTGCTAAAATACAGCGAAGAACTCAAATACACGAGTTGGACGGCGTAAGCTGCTTACGATACAAGGAAACTAACTGGAAACAATAACTGAATTTAGATTCTTTGTATTTGCATCGCAAGGAAAATTGCATTGCAAGTTGTCGTATCTTATGTCGTCGCAAAAAATTTAGCCCAAAAGTCTTGGAAAAATAAACAACTGAAGCTGTAAAATCTGCAAAAGGTTTTTTCTTTTTCAAAACGTGAACACAGGTAGGGAATTTCTTTCGTAGTGGTGAAAATAGCGAAGAACTTGGCTTACTGACACAGCGAAGTTGAAATGAAATTTTTTTTGAAAATTGAGCGAGAAATTCTAATAATTAGGGAAATAACTGTAGCTTGTAAAACAACTACTTTCGATATTTACAAAATCGCACTCAAACAAGTCAATAGTCTAAGAAAGCAAAAACGTCTTGTACAAAATGAGCAATTCAACTGTACTTGAAAGGTACAAATTTATGCTCGCAAAATGTGAAAAAGTTTAATCTTTCTTTGGATATATCACATGAAACAATTAACAGAGCGAAACAAGAATAAAAGAAGTTACGAACTAAAAGGACGAACAAGCTCAAATTCTAATTTTTTTGTGTAAAAAGTTTTTATCTGCAATACGTTGTAACACCAAAGTTTTGCTTCATAATCACCCAGCACAGCGAACAAGCCGAACATGAAAAGCTTACAACAAGAACTCAAACAACAGCCAACTTTTCTAAGTTTGCTTAAGCATTTCGAATTCTTTACATTTAGCTTTTGTATATTATTTCGTTTCATTCAAAATACTACGAAGACTCACCTCAACGAGCGAAAACCACGTTGTTACAATGTCACAAAGTTTGACTTTGTCTCTTGAGGAAAGGGCTTTAGAAGTCAGGCCTCAGTACAACACCAGAGATTAAAGAGAACAAGAGAGGTAGTTGCTGCAGTATTTATAGTGAAAGATAGTACAGCCCATTGGAATTTGCTCGAAAGACGCATGTGTTGACACCTTGGGATGCTGCCAGTCACGCTGTTCGCCTTGTTCTAGCCAATGGAGCTGCGCGGCAGTAACGTCACAACTCAGACAAACAAACTGAATTTATTATCTCCTTGAGTCAGATTTCTGCCGTTTGGTTTTTAATGACAACTTTTTTTGAAAATAAGCAATGTTTTATAAAATCAAATAAAATACAACGAAATCAAATGCATATTTCTCCATGTTCTTTTCAGTATAATTTTGTTTGTCTGAGTCATGCATCTATTAAGAGGGCTATTTTTAGAATAGCCACGCAGCCCTATCTACATGGTCATTGAGTGTTAATTAAGGACACATAGCAGATGCCTTTACTAGAACCTTCCCTATAGAAGTGATATACATAGCAATAAACCGTCTAAAGGTGCAGTAATGCGTGCAACTTGTCATGCAACATTGTTGCATGACAAGTTGCAGAGAACTGAATATATTGCTTGTATTACTACCCGCGCGCAACAAATTTTCTTTGTTGCACAAAGCAAAAGTCATCCATCTCTACTCTTCGCAACAAAACCGTGCTGCGCGCGGAGTGTAATACGAGCAACATTTTCTTTGAAAACGAAACAATGCAGTATGACAAGTTACTCGATTTTGTTGCCTTTATTGCCACACCTTTAGAATTATATTTCTCTCAATTCATTTTGTTTGTTCATATCTTACGAACAAATCAATATTTAACGTCCTTACTGAGAAAGCCCGTGTTTTTTATATTTTTGCTCTTTTCTGAATTCTTTTTTTTGCCAGCTGGGTTCAGAACAGCTTTCATTTAGTGAATAAACCATTTGTATAGTTCTCATTTCTGCAGGCTGTTCAACCTACCGCTCATTAGTCATTACACCATTCACATTACATTCACACAGGTCCTGAAGACCACGTTTTACTGGTATCTAATTTTATTTTTTTGGATTTTGAATAGGAAGGAGTTTTAATCAAAATTGGGCTCCCTGTTGTTAAAATATTCTGTTCACTGAAACCAAGAATGTTTCCTTTCAACCCCACACGTTAGAAGAGCATATGTTATATGAAAGAGAAAATTAGTCTATTTTTTAAGGTAGTTCCGGACCCTTGGATTTCGTTAATGGATTTTCTTAAAAATTCTGTCATTTAAAGATCATTGTTATGCAAGTCAAAAACCGAGAAAAAAGAGGGGTCACCGTATTGGTTATAGAACTATGCGATGTCGTAAAAGTAGGTATTTTTGATGATTGGCGGTGATTTTGCTC
>JAAAQI020068896.1:0-17305 GCA_011800005.2 Stichodactyla mertensii | reverse complement strand
CCTTTTCTACCTACGTGACGTCGTTGAACTCCAGATTGTTTATTCTACACACACACACACACACACACACACACACACACACACATATATATATATATATATATGTATGTATGTATGTATGAGTGGGATATATGATATATGAGTGGGATATATAGATAGCGATACACATTTGACCAAAAAGCTTAAGGAAAATATATTTCGTTAGTGACGCTGAAAAAATATAGTAAACTTAACCTTTTTAGCCAAATAAATTTGTAGACATATTTATTTCCAAGTAACGTGAGTTTAAAGGTTATCGGCTTCAAAGAAGCGACGAGAAATACAGGGTAAAATCTAACTATGAAGATACCTTATTTAATTCTCGTTCAGTCGTTAGAAATACCTATCTGGCGTTCATGCTTTGGGATCATTAAAAAGCTTTGATTTGTCTTTATAATGATGAAACTGTGAGCTCCTTCCTTCGGTAGGACACCCTCTTTCTACTTTAGTTTCGTAAAGGCTTAATTAGGTCCTTATTATATGAAGCAGCCTGGCATGATTTGTCGAGCTCACGGCTTCTCTATCGCTCAACCGGGCCAGCTCGCTTCATGTAATCAGGCCCTTTAGTTATAAGGACGCGGATTTGGCTTGGACTTTGGGATCATGTGTCTTACGCAGGGTAAAAAAGTCACGATATCTGAGGAAAAAACTGTGCTAAGGGAATTAAAGGCACTGTCACACGGTGATAACTTGTATGCAAGCAGCTGTTGCGAAAACTAGCCTCACTGGGTTGTTGCAGGGTGCAATTTCTTCCTGAAACGTGTTCGCAACACAAGGTTCGGTTGCACGAGTATAGAAAGCAGTTCTGGATGAATCTTTCTCTCGACGAAACTAGTTTCACAAAACTGGGGGTGTTACACGGTATATTCGTTCTTACTTGTCACAAGTGACACTCGCAATGTCGTTGCACATACTATGTTTCTGAGGTACAAAAGATTCACTATGTAAAAGGGCCTTAAGCTCACGGTTCGCAGGAGTGTTGCGGTGAAATATACTAACGTACAGGAATCAAAGAGGATTTCTAAAATAACTAACGGGTCAAAACAGATTCCTCAATACCACACCGTTTCAGGGTTCGTGCTACATCAACACAATATTCAAGGCCGTTTCAAGACCCATAATTACGATTTTCAATGACCAGTTTTGTTTGGGATTTTTCTTTCTTAACATTTTATAGGCACAAACACACACATCATTTTAATGACTTTATCTTAACTATGAATTCAAAAAAGTTTTAAAGCTCGATAACAACGACTTTAGATGATGGAAAATAGCATATGAGTTACCAAACTTGCCATTCTTGGAGCAAGATTAGAAATGACAACTTGAACTGTAGCAATTTCAAGGAGAATTCCAGGAGTATCCAGCAACTTTGCTATTTTCAAGGGCTTTTCAAGTGCACTTGAAAATAGTTTTGAATTCCAGGGCATTTCAAGGATTTCAAGGTGTAGCACGAACCCTGGTTTATTGTAAAAAAAGCCAGAACTGTATAATGAGATAAATTCTGACATCACGCGGGAAATTTCGATACAAATTATGTCCAAATCGCATTAAATAAGGCCAGCGCCAGCTTAAGCGCTTAACCAAAAATTATTTATTATGCGTGGCTATTCTGTTTGTTTAGCCAATGAGAACACAGTATAAGCGTCCAGGCCTAGCCCTTATTCTTTCATTTGTTTCGTTAGTATTATATTTAGTCAGTTCGGTCGTACCTTCTGGTGACGTGAGGAGTCCATCTGCCAAGGCACATCCCTGCGCGGACAAAACGAATCACAGCGACCATTGGTAAGAATCATTACTTACATATGATTTTTTACATTAACATCTTTTTATGTTGATTAAAAGTTTATATACCGTCTTTCAAGCTGCACTTTTATTAGTAAAAAATAAGCAATTTTAAACTAAACAAAATTTTGTTGTTTTGGCTTCCGAACAAGGCTATACTCTTACACGGAGCCAAAAAGCACGCGTGAAAAAGCAATTAACTTCATTTAACTTCGCGGAGAATAACTCATCAAATACTTTATCTAGGAAAGAATAACAAGTGTAGTGTAGTAATTTAAAGCAAATGTGCAAACAAATCTAACAAGAAGGAATGGATTTTCTTGATGCGACCACACAATCGTTCGAGTTTTCAGTGGACGATTTTCTGTCTACGAATACTTACTTTGCGCACTAAAGCATCGATTAATGCGTTTTTCTGTGAGTCTTTTTCGCTGGAGAACAAAACAGTGGGGGGAAAAAACAGAGAAAAAATTAGAGCCAAGAAAAGACAGAACAGCCTTCTTAAGTTCTAGTTTCGTACAAGTTTCTGAAAGCTTTAAGAGTAACGCACTTGATTCCCGTACTCAGCATTTCATGTAGAGTTCTTGTTGGGTCTCTTCCTTGATTCGAGGGCTTTTTTCCACGTGTTCTCCTGTTTTCCTCCCTCCGCAAAACCCAACACACTAAGCTCCAATTCGATCTGTGAGTTAGCTGTGCCCTGACATAGATCAGGCCAGAGGTTGCTTCAGGGTTTGATAAAATTGATGGCTTTTTTTGTATTTCAAGTCGAACATTTGATGTTGGAAAGTTCGAATTGTTTGCCGCTTTAGTGAAACATAAGAACTGAAAGAACCAAAAAAATGCGAAGGACAGAAACATAATGAGGATATACAGCTGTGACAATTAAGTTTTCCGGGATTAAACTGATACTATTGGGCAAAGGCTCCAGTAATTTGTCTGCAGTCTTCTGACAGCTGGATAGGTGCTCAAACTCTTACATCCTGGGGATCTGAAATCCACGATCCGCAGTCCTTCTTCCAGATTCCAATTTTATCGCATAAACCACAAGTTATATAGGTATATAGGTATGCATATAGGTATTCTTTTCTATGATTTATTCACGTACTTTGGATGGTTAAACCACAAGTAACCAAAAAAATCTTAACCATTGCATGATGGCGTTATTTTACTACCACTACCAAAATGCTTTGCTATTCAGCTTATTCTACTCTCCTGGGAATAAAGAGACAATTGGTGAAATTTGCCTGACAGTAGAAGCCACTCAAAGCGGCATTCTGATCTTGGCAGGAAATTACTCCATCCTGCAAATGGCCTGTTTTCGGACGATTTTGAATAAATAAATTAAATATTTTGCACAAATTATACCCCTTAGAAGTTGGCCAAGTTCAAGTTCCTAGTTTGCCACTTGACGTCCGACAAATGCAGACCGACAAATCTAAACGACGCGCTCGTGGTTGAATAAAAGGTAGTATTGAGGGGTTTTACCTCCGAATTGTTGGTGCGTCAATCCTGGTATCCGATTTCATCCCATAGTAACCGGACAATTCCACGCGGTCGATCTAAGGTATCAATCAGGAAAGAAATTGCTTTATTTGAATTAAAAAAAGAACTTCGTGTTTTAGATTAGCTAGGGTTGAATGTTGGTTAAGGAAATCCTATTCTTGTCCCATCCACTTTGTTTATGTCTCATTTTCAGTCATTTGGAAAAAGAGAAAATAAGTAGAAAAGAAACCTGACCAAAGAGTGTAATACCAGTCATGGAAACTGATATGAAAACCTTTTTATTATATAAACTACAGTGTTTTACAAGGATTTCTACCATTGAGAAATGTCCTATCTCAGAACGCGTAAAAATACGATATTTTTCACATGTGAAAATATCAACCAATCGAAGTTTTAGTATTCAGTGGTAGAAATCCTTGAAAACACTATAGTTTATATAATAAACAGAAAAATACATGGACGCTTGGAGATATGGCATTTATCTTCTCGTGTTCAAATTTGATATCTCATGAGTGAGCGCAGCGAATTGAACCCTCGAAGATAAATTCCATATCTCCGTGCGCCCATGTATTATTCTCTATCTATTACACATGTAGGATGGATATCCGTGTGATAAAGCCGTGAATTAAAATCCATATCAGTGAAGTGATACGATGTCACTTCATGGTAAACAGTCCAATGATATTTTGAATAATAAGATATTTTTCTGTGTTACTGTATCATTCCTAAATGTGTAATAAACAAATTATAACATGTTAAGAGCTTGATATCTTTTTTATTCACTCATTTTCCATATTATATTGCTCACTCGCTCGTTCGCGATATGACGGAAAACTCGTGAATAAAAACAATATCAAACTCTTAACAAGTAATAATCTCTATATACGGAGGAAAAAAAATATTTTTCAACAAGCATCGTGCAGGATAAAACTCTTACCATGCTGATCACTTTATCGGCAACATTCACGATTTCTGTAAGATTCTTCAAGCGCTCCTGGTCATCAGAAAAAAGCAACATTATGTTAATATTTTTAGCAGGCGAAAGAATAGATACTTCAGGAAAATGGGTTTCTAATCTTACAGAAAAGTGAGCAGATAATATGACGGTATGGTTATCAAAATTACTACATAAATGTAACCAAAAGAACTTATCCGAATTAAATCAAATTTTTGAAAGGAATAAAGATTACTGTATGATATCTTACATTTACCTCGATAAACTTTACGATAACCCGTAATACAGAAAAATAAGGAATTCGGGTTTTTTTAGTTTTTATCATACTCCTTTTGGCAAGTCTTGGTACCTAATTTAGTGGAGATCTTTTTCTAATCAAGTATTTAGACTAGGAATATAATGGTTCGCACTTCGCCTTTCGCCCTTTGACGAAGGTCAAAAGCTTGAAACTCTTTAGTAGTATCATTTTTCTATGGAGTTACAGATTTCTTTTTATTGGTGATTGTATTCATTATACACATACGCAGCCTACGACTAATCTACTCGCTAGTTTCCATTTGTAAAAATCTAACTAGACGGCTCATGTTTTACTGTGCGGGCTCTTGGTTTTATATTTTAATTGAATGCAAAGTAACAAAGTAAAAATAGCTTTTAAAATAATGCCTGAATCTTCTCTCGCACATAATTTTAGGAAATGTTGGAAAATAAAAAGGAAAGCGTTTACGGTTCGAGTGTGGTCCGTAAAAGTTGAAGTTAAAGCTCTCGGGAAATCGCAGCACCAGGATGTCGCAAAAGATAGACCTTCCTAGACATTTTTGTTAGTGTTAAGGAGTTGCTACCTTACCAATACTGAATCGCCAGAGAGTTAGTGAAAACACAAAAACGTTCAATCTCCGCCGGCTTTTCTCCCCGAGTTGCGAACGATATTCTCCGGTACATATTGCTGCCGTGAAAATGTCACTCGCGACTTACAAGATAACGTTAAAACAAAGATAAGTATCTTGCAGGAATGATTATTGAAGAACTATTCGTCAAAAGCGGCTTTTTGCCTCATTTTATTTTCCTTGGCAATAAATTCTAAGACAATCACCGATTAATTCAAGAGATAAAAAATTAAATTTGTCCCAAGTAATTTATGATTATCCGCCAATCAAACACTAATGTAATCATTATTATCGGCCGCCAAAATTAATGTCACGCGGCTAGTTAGCTTTTACACTCAAACAAAGTAAAATATAGGGGGGACCCTCAAACGAAACCATAGATCGACTCAAACATTAGCTCCACCAATCAAGGCGTCACAGCCCTCCTCCCTCTCAAAAAAGGCAACTGCCAAGCAATACAAACGCCTTTCGATTTCAGGAAGATTGTAGTTTTTATTGCCGACTTTTTAATGCATATTCAAAAGGGGAATTTCAATAACAGCACATTCTGGCTTGCATTTGCCTTCTTTATCAGCAAATGGAACGTGTAATTTTTTCAGATAATAAGAGAATTTCAATTTTCTTTACTATTTGAGATGGTTATCAGTGATTTTCATCCGAAGTATTTGGGTTTGGTTATTCAAGGCAGGTTGCCAGATCATCGATTTTAATTTGCTTGACTGACTAAAAAATGTTCACAAACAAACAAACAAGTTTATCCAGCCATTTGCAAAAATTATGCTTTCAATATATATATATATATATACATATCGTATATACATATGTATCAAATAAATATTAGAACATTTGGTTTGGTTTGGCTGATATTTTCATCCAAGAGTCTTGATGGTAAACTACCAGAAAAAAATATCAGTGAAGCCATACCACAATTTCTAATATTCATATGATATCTATGTATATATGCATGTAACACTTTCAATAGCCATACGTCGAACTTTTGCCACGGTGAATCTGAAATTTATTAAACTCGACGTCTGATTTAAACGTCGCATTTAATTCTGCCGCTCGCAGTACGTGTAGCACGCGTTAACAAAGGCCAAGGGCGCTGTAAATATTGAGATTCTATGATTTTTGCATTGCATTTGAGGCAGGAGTATGAGTACAATCTATCAGTTGAAAGTACCTTTGAAGAATCTAGTGCCCGTAAACGTTCTGAAAACAGTGGTCTCCAGTCTCCATGCTTTTCAGACAACTCGTCCCACAGGGTTCCCAACCTTACAAAAAAATGGAACACATCTTGGTAGGTAAAGAAAAAAAGAGAGACATTGAAACAGGCTAAACGGAAACCATCTCTCTTTTAAATTGCGCAGAGAGTTCTACATAGCACACTTACTTGGAGAGATAAGAAATCTTTAAATTGCGTATTTCTTCGTCTAGTTGTTCCGCAGGCTGAACATGAAGAAAATGATTAATAAACAAGATTAATTACTCTCCACGTTCTTCCAAAGGACTCTTTTCTCCTTTCGTCGTTTATGTCTTGCTCTGTTCACCACCACTATGTATTTTAACATTAATGTATCATGTCACGCACTTACCAAGAAGGGATGAATACTATGGATATACTCACCCCATCAAGAGTTTTCTAACTACGCAAGCTCGCCTGATGAAATAGTGAGACCCAGTGTCGTAAAATATGCTAAATTCGATTTCAATTTAGCTTGATGGTATATGAACTTGAACATTTAATGGAACCCGCGCTTGAAAGGCTAACTACAAGTCAAATCGGCAGCAAGTCTGTTCAGTTACCTCTTTCTCTTGTTTGACGTTGTTTGACTTGTTGTTTGGTTTACTTGCTGATATGGGAACAATGTATTCTATTGGATAATTATCCTGAGAACAGGAAAAAAACTTAAATTATTAATATGGTCATTGTGGTGATGATGATGATGGTGATGATGGTGATGATGATGGTGATGATGGTGATGATGATGATGGATGATGTTTTGGTTAAAATTAAAAAATATTTTAAAAAACCCACTAAATTGTATTCAGAAAAACAAACCACAATTTTCAGTGATCAAAACTTCTTACCACTTTCTTGCCTGGTTCTGACTTAAAATACGTGATGGTTCCTCGCAGTATGTGTCCCGGCTTGACGCCTTTAGGAAGCCTGAAAGACAAACAGCCAACGATAACCGTATAGTGACCTTTTTCATACGTAATAGCAGATTTTTAATGTTGGCAACTAAGGATCTTGAACATTCTCGTTAGGCTTTGCCTTATTCCATTCACTAGCATAGTTCTAAAGAGATATCATGCCGTTTCCAAAGTATAGGATAAATTAGGGATATCGAAAATACAAAGGACCATTGCAATGTGTTTGTTTAGCCTTGGCATTTCTTGAGTAATGCATCAGCCGACCTCTATTTTGTTGGCCACCCATCGGGTGATTGGCCTGTCTGCTACCCTCACTCGTGAGAGATATTATCAACACTCGAAGATAAAGTTCGTATCTCCGCGCGCCCATGTAATATCCTCTATTTATTACACGGTGTTCAACATTCATTCATGATATCCATTTATTATCTATATACTAGTGTAATCTAAAAATCCAGACAGATCCTGAGAACGAGATCGGTCTCGGTTACTGAAATATTGGTTAAGCTACCTGTGGTTACTGTAATAATGCAAGTGTTATCTTGTACTCACTTGTCATCTGGTAATGGAGAAATAAAGAAAGGCAGCTTCTTGCCCTTGGGAACGGACACACTGTTGCCTTTACTACCACCTGTCATGGCTGCTAGATGCGACTGATGCACGTCTAGGGGTAGTGTGGGGCTCAGTTTGCTCTCAATTAGAACCACCATCTCTTTGAGTTTATCGAGTTGGTCCTTCTTGTCGTGACGAATCTGTGGAGTTAAGATTAACTGTAATTAAAAACGTTGAACACTAAAAAGGAGTGGTGATGGTGATGATGGTGATGATGGTGATGATGGTGGTGATGATAATAATGATGATGATGATGGTAATGGTGATGATGGGTGGTGGTGGTGTGCTGGTAATGACGATAGTGTGATGATACAAGAAAATGTTGGTTTAACAATTTTTATAGCGTAATTTACCAATAACACTAGCGTTACGATTATAAAATAACAATCACTAGAAATTTTAAATATACTGTGACAAATATACCTGAAACTTCAGTGTGTAGTCACCCTTTTCTACTTTAGTTGTGTACTACAAAATAAACCAGAAGATCAGTGTTTTTGTTCTTTCTTGGTTTGTTTGATTGTTGTTTTTCGACAACGCTTCAGAGATAAATTGATGGGGATATAAATTGATGGGGATATAAATTGATGGGGATATACTTGCAGAGATCGAGAAACGCTCTCCTCAATACTATAGTAATCTCGTGAAATAGGCTTTTCGTCTTACCCTATTGGGAAAAGCATCTCCACAGCTTAGTCTTCTTTTATTGGAGTCGTACAAGATCCACAACTGCGACTCGTAATCAGATTCGTAGAGTAGCTCACTCAGATACGCAGCATTGATCTGGATCTCTGATGCTCGTGTCTGTGATGAAAAACAAGAAATTACTGTTCCTTTATCTCTTTCTTTCTCGCATTATTTTTGATACCTTCTCCCTCTCCCTTCCCACTTCTTCTCTACCCACTCCAAGGAGTTCATAAAATTCTTGGCAGACGATACCAAGGGCTTAATAAAAAAAGATATGGCGTAGGACGGGGTTGGAAGAACAAGAACGGGAGAAGGTGGACAAGATCTCAGACCTACCGTGGGGGAGGGGGTGGAGGAGATCTCAGACCTACTGTGGGGAGGGGGTGGAGATCTCAGACCTACTGTGGGGGAGGGGATGGAGATCTCAGACCTACTGTGGGGGAGGGGTGGAGATCTCAGACCTACTGTGGGGGAGGGGGTGGAGATCTCAGACCTACTGTGGGGGAGGGGGTGGAAGGAGCACCACTGTTAGTATGGGGAAAGGTAAAGGAACATTTATCTTACAATAAGTCAACGGCACAACAAATTGTTTCAACGTTTGACGTTCTGCCATACCTGAGAAAAACTGTAAGTCAGATGAAGTGCATATATTTGACCTCTCTTTGGCAGGACGTCCCGCGTCCCGAGAGGAACGATTTTATACTCGTTCGGTCTGTGTGGAACAAAGAAGAAAATTGTCAGGCTTTATAAATAAATGGTATTTTCCGCAAAGACGTAAAGTCCTTAGAGAACGTTGAGAGATACCATAGATATACTTATGAATACAACACGTGTTTAGCTTTAGCGTTGCTTTCAAAAACATGAGCGATGAAGGAGTGTACCGTTGTCCTACTTTAAACCTGCTTTATTTTTACTGACCTTGCGCACTGCGACACGCAAGGAGTTGGTCTAAATTCTACTAAGAGATGGATGCGAGTAGTAGCACTGACCTTAGTGGTTGGACGTGAGTCTTTAAGGTAACGGTAGGTAAAACATCCTCAGTTCGTAACATACATATAACGTCAACACGACAGATTTGATTACTGTGCTGTATAGAATAAAGAAAAATAAAAAAGAATAAATAAAAGAAATGAAAATTGGATGTTTAAGGAAACTAAAACTTCGCCTAAAAATGCCGCGATTTGCATGACGGCACTTAACCCATGAAATAGTTATTAGTCTAAGAGTTTAGTAGACACTAATTCCATTGTTTTCTTTTGTATCTATTTGTCTATTAGAAATAACTATTAGTTTCTGTTTCACGTGTTAAGTGCCATCACTCTATACTAGTCTATCTTATTTATCATCGTTTAATGCAATGTTCCAAGATATTTTTTGAATGGCGTAGACGAAACGAATGGCACATTCTCAACTTCGAGCGTCGTTAATAACTTTGCTGAAGAACCCTATGAAGCCACGACTTTTGACCGCATTTTTTATAAACTGGGAGTCTAGTTCTGTTACCATAGAGATAGATGACTTGCTTGGAACAACACCATGGAACTTAAAGGTTTTCTTGATCGTGCAATCACCGAGACTGGCCCACCAACGCCCTAGACACATCTCCAATGTCAAATCACCCTACAAAGATAGCATCTTCCGTTAGACTATGAACTGAGTGGCTACAGAACTCTGACGGGGTAACATCACGCAATAATATTTTTCATGTTTCCCGCCTGTCACGTGGATTCTTTACGTCGCTTCTTTACGTCGCTGCATACCACAGGATACCCAAAACGTTTTTACATGCAGATAACAGTTTTCATTCATGTTTTACGTGAAGAGGAATTAATGCGAAGTTTTCTTCTATAAGCTCACTTGCTTGCGTTTCCTATAACACGTGCTCTCTCCATCATCGACACCACAGGGTACCAATACACTTCTCTTCAGTTACACAAAAAAGCGAAACCAGTGCTTACAAATTAGGCATTTTCATCACGTTTTTGAGTGATATTTTAAGCTTTCAAAGCAATTTTACCTCAACTTTGAACGACAGTGTTTTCTCACACATTGGACCAAGTGTTACAAACTGACAAAATTCGTGTGCCTTGAAGGAATCCAGCGGTGATAGTTGAAGCGCATGGACCATAAATCTCGCATTATTTTCGTTATTTGTTGACATCAAAGAAAGCTCTACAAAAAAATTAGCAAAAAAATTACAAAAAACATTTTTACGTAGGTGGTAGTCTGACAGGCGCATGATTTCGAGGGAAAATTATAACCGGAAGTAAACATATAGTTAAGAATATGAAACTGTACTTCCGATTGTTATCTGGTATTTAGAGCATACGAGATAGTGGGGGGAGGGGAGGGGAGGAGAGGGGAGGGGAGGGGAGGGAAACAATTGATGTTGCCTTTTCTTTGATTCTTTTAGCCTTCCCCTTCTTCACAGAAAGGAAAGTTTCTTAAAGAATTATTTGTTTAATTTATTTTTTCAAAGGTTATTTGTTCTTACCAGCCCATGTCGCTCCTTCTGGTACATCTATAAACGTCCTGTCAATTTGTCCTGGTTTGAAGACCATC
This sequence comes from Stichodactyla mertensii, assembly GCA_011800005.2. Classification (NCBI taxonomy): domain Eukaryota; kingdom Metazoa; phylum Cnidaria; class Anthozoa; order Actiniaria; family Stichodactylidae; genus Stichodactyla; species Stichodactyla mertensii. The sequence continues at coordinate 6,121 of JAAAQI020068896.1, read as the reverse complement.
TCATCCGTGCTCATCTCGTAATGGATGATATCTGTGATCCTAAGGAACAAGTACGTATCACATGTTATTGGTATGCTCATAATATAACCACTAGTTGGGTTACCTGTGCCCTTTTCACCACAGGTACCCCAACACTCCTTGTAAACTTGATTTCACTTACTTGCGAGGCACTATGACAGTGACTGGGACTTTAAACAGAGGGCCTTTCTGAAGACAGGTTACGTCAAAGGCACTCACCTGACACAAAGAAACAACAACAAATAAACGAATGAGATTAATATAATTGACAGGAAAACGAGACCACGGATCCATAGGAAAGCCGATCTGAGACTACATACACTACTCGTCCACCACTTTATCTCTACCTTATTATGTCTATATATTCTTTCCACCCATGCCTATCAGTACCCACTATCCTACCCTAACCTACTCTGCCCTGAGTCACTCCATTACTTCATCATCTCTCTTACCTCTCTCCTTCTAATCCTCGCCCTTCCCGAATGCTACTGTGTCGCACTGTTCTACCTTAAAGCCTCCCTTCTGCCCCCTTATCTTCAGTCTACCTTTTTCCCTACCCTACCCCCTGTTATTTGTTTTTAATGCCTGAATTACGTGTTACCTCAGCGTAATGAACGCCCTCCGACAGACCACGCGAGTCGACCTTTACATTGAACGATCTCGCTGCCATGCAAACAAAAAAGACAAGAAGTTAATCACAAGGAGAAAAACCGGATGCCTTGGTATGACAATGTCTGTGGGCTACCTGTGTTCATGAGGACGAAGTGACTGGGACAGGTGACCCAAGGCTGTGAGCTCACCAAGCACAAACGTAAGTTCAGGTTTAATTTGATTTCATTTTCTGAAGAAAAAAAACGAAAAGCCATCAGTTTTGCTTTTACGTATTTGTATTCACGCTGTACATGCGCGGGGAATTGATTTCTCCCCGATCAACTCGTTGAATGAAATCACTTTTGTGCAAACTAATTGCAACGCCAGCAGTGAGCCTGGTCTCCTTTTGTAGTCGCTATTAATGTCGGTCAAATTTCCCTCCACTGCGAAGGAGACTACGGTGAGCTGTGTTCCAGGAAAAACGCAACTTAAAACTTGTTTTTATCGGAGAATATGCGCAAATATTCTTGTTTTCACTTCGATCTATATGTCACCGAGTCGCACTTCTGCTACAGGGAGGGGAGTCTGCAAAACTAAGGGGCACCTCTTAACGAACAATCTTCGCGATATAGACAACCCGGCGGGTTTATGTGAATGAAAACAGATACAATCACAGTGTTACTAACCAGTTTTCTCTGGAAAGGTGGGTGTAATACACGCAGCTACTACATAGGGTTTAGATATTTCGTGTGCCTGACGTAAATAAATACCACGTGACCCTTGACAACTTATCTAGAAAACATATACATAGAAATAGAAAATCATTTGAATGGGACAGAGAATTGTTAGAATATTGGTATACGTTTTGCGAACAAAAATAGTGATGGTTTTAGAAATGATGGCAACGACGATGACTGAAGATGAGGGACGATAATAGTCATTGCGTTGGATATCGATAGACATTGATGATGATGATAACGAAAATGAATGAGCATTCGTGCGTTTTTTTATCAACAAAGTGGGGTGCTTTCCATTCACCTTGAAAACCGGAAATTCCGGTTGGAAAAACAAATGGTATGTGTCATTCCGATTGGAAAGTTCCGGAAAACTCGGTCTACCAATCGAGGTAATCCACTTTTCCCGCTCTTTTTGGTACTTCCAGTAGACGCGTGTACCATGTGTGTTTTCCCGCTCTTTTTGGTTGGAACGAGAAGCGCGTACCATTTATCGTTGTTTTTCAGCAAACGAATTTCCAACCGGATGGATTGGTTTAAATGGAAAGCACCCCAGTAATGCGACTTTTTTGATGTGATCGAAATTAGCATAAAATTTGGCCAACTTTCGCTTTGATTTTTGAAAAGCTGCGCCTCGTTTTTTCAACCCCCATCTCGGTGTTTGAAAATCGGATGAAACAATCTTTCCTGTGTTTTATCTATTACATCAAGATTAGCTGTGAGTTAAGTATGGAAAGTGACCGAATGTTTTACCTGAAATCGGATATCCGTTTCGCTTTCGGTCGAGTGTTGAGCCAAATGTTCATACGCTTTATCAACCTAGACAAAACAAATTCGATTATAACCATATGTCATAGCCCAAGACCTTGAGTTCGCTTCACGTGCCAACCTTACCTGTAATAATCCATTCCCTTGAGTGAAACGGTCAAGACCTACAGAATCAACGCACAGTGAAAAAATTGTACATTTGATAATTTGTGCGTCTTATACGTACTCCCTTTACATATGTATGTGTTAGTATGCGTTAGTTCACATAGGCAGGTGTTAGAGATCTTGAAACCCACTATGTATTAAATACTGAAATGTTTTTAGAAGTGGCAATTGGTTCCTGCTCTTTCGTGGTAAAGTTTATAAAATGAATCCAGTCCCTTTTCCACCCATCAACCGGCTTGTGGACTGTGCCAACGCATGATTCTAAATGTGAATACCTTCTATATTTGAAGCTGTGGTTTCAATTGCTCTCCGTATACTAAAAGATAAAAGAATATCAAAATCAGTTAGTATCAGTAATAGTATCTTTTTTCGTACTAATTTTCGCGGTCACCGTTAATTTCGCGAAAATGGAAGAGACATATTTCGCGATTTAATTTGACTGGAAAATTGTGTTAAAGGCCAACTAAACTTCGCGAAAAATGAAGATCCACAGTCGCATTTTGATTTTTCACTGCAGTATCTCAAAGAACAATGACAAAACCAAGCCCGTAGGCGGAATTTTGAACGTGGCTATATATAAGTAGAAAAATGACAATACTTTGGATTCCACATCGAAAGTCAAAAAGACGGTGCAAAAACGCAAACGCACACTATCCAATCACACAGCAGATTTCATAGGAGACATCATGATGTGTTACACTTAAATGGTTGCTCTTTCTGACCGAATCAAAACGCACAAAAACACAAACCAATCACTGACATATTCACGCTCACCTGTGAGGTGAGTACGGGATTCCGTTAGCTTTCATTCCTGATAGGATAAGCGCTGTGGAAAAACACAGGTTAATTTGAGTCATTAGCTTCCTGGCTCAGTAGTGTGTATAGGGATTTCAGGAGAAAGACTAGTGGCGAGCAGAGACATTAATACTTCCTCTCCCCAGCCTCCGAGTCAACGTCATTTCCGGAAGTTTCATTTTCCTTCCGCTCTCGATGATTGCACGACATTAAAAGCTGGAGAAATATTTTTTTATAAAGGGAAGGCAGGGTAGAGGGAGGGAGAGATCAGTTGCACAAACACACTAATGTAACGCAAATCAGCCTTACCCACTCCCCCACAGGCATTAGGTGAAGACATAGAAGTTCCGTTCATCAACTGCGATCCTCGTAACGTCCAGGTGGGAACGGCCGCTATAGCACCTCCAGGTGCAGTTATACTGACACCTAAATGACCATCGGTCCTGTTACCATGACAACAGTATAAATGAGTATCATCAACGACAATTAATGAGGAATCACTCAGCATGTACTTTGAAATATATTATTGCGCTACTCCGGTCACACCTTGAAAAGATGACAGCAATCTATTTCGATATCTGTGAGGGTGGTACTTAATGATAATAGTGAAATTTAGAGATCGTTTAGCCAGCTAGAAATCCACATTAAAACTGACGTAAGACGTAGCGCTGGAGTTTATTCTCTTCTTTTCGCGCAATGGTTTTATTCATACCTTAAGCGCACAAAAGTTAAGGTAGCAGTGTACTTACGCTGGTCCCCGTGACGACCAGGTGTATTGGTTGCCTGGCAACTTCTCTAACAGTGAATATTCCGCTGACATCATTTCCGGCGAAACATACGCACCAACACCTAGCAATAGTAATATATAAACAGTGATTAACAGTCCAGTGCAAAAAAATCTTCGATTTCTTGAAATTATTTGCAAGAACTTTAGTTATGTACTTTACCTATTACAGAATCTGTCATACCACCTGGAGCTCCAACCGTAGACAGAGCAGGACCGTTATTACCAGCACTTGATACGAATATCACACCATGTTCATTCACTAACTCGTTCATCAGGTCAACCACTCGACTGAAAAAACAAAGAAAGCCCACAGTTATTACAGGGCAAGTGGGATGGACAGAAATGCAAAAGTAAATGGGAATGATTTCTTTAGCTATTTATTCATTAGGCCAATCATATAAGCTTTAAAGCTATGAATAAATTAAAGTGAATGGAATAGGAAAAATAGGAAAAATGGATAAAAAGAAAAGGGAAAAAAGATAGGATTGGTTGTACTTTAGTTTGTCTTTTTGTACTGATTGTATTACTTGGTTGAAAGTACAAAAATAATCTATTTAAAAAAACAAGGAATGAGAATATAACTAAGAATAAAATTAATGGGACAAGAAAAATGGACAAGAAAAATATATAAAGAAGTAATTTAGCTTCACTTGAATGTACAGTGAAATTTTTAAATAATTTTAGAAAATTCATGAATAATTAATGAGCAAAACACAATAGAAAATCATAACCGTGTTGGAGTTTTTAAATCGGATAAAGAATCGTCCTCATTTGCATTCCACTTTAACTTGGATTTTCTCAGCGAAAATTACTTAATTCATTTTAAAAATCAGTACAACATGAAAATATAGTCCTAGACATTTCATAAGTGATATAAAGTATTCGCGATCGACCTTTATGGGCATAAAATTTTAAATGCCCATAAAGGTCTCCAGCTCATACTTTATATATTACAAAAAAAAAAAAAAGATTGGTTTTACTAACCCTCCATTAGGCCACTTAGCAGCTTCACCGTAACTCATGTTAATTAGGTCACACTTGTGCTCCAGTGTTGCTACTAGCTATCAAGATAAATGGCATAACATTAGCTATACAGATAATTACAAAAATGCCCTAAAGTTTGATTCCCAAAAAACAATGACAGAAAATTATCTTGAAGAAATGGGACAAAAACAGCATGAAAAAAATGCCTTGGAGAATGACAGGATTAACAATCTAAATACTTTATTTTCTCAGAACTCAACTTGGATATCAAGTATATCACACACAGTAACTTACTGCTCGTATCATAGAGCTGCCTGTTTCCATGGTATCAAGCCTAGAGTCACCTATCTTCACAGAGACAATCTAAAACAGAAAAAGTATTTTTTAATTTTAAGTTTAACCTCTGATACCATTCCATTTCTTAGATATAGCATCAACTCTCCTAACCTGGGCACCAGGAGCTATTCCTGTAAGGGCAGGGTCATCGGCAGAGTAGCCTGCAGCTATACTTGCAACATGTGTTCCATGGGTACCTACAGTCAAACAAATACTTGCATGTTTCAGGCTTAAACTTTTAACCTAATTGTGTAAGTCAGAAAAACATGATAAAAATTATTCAACATATTATAGTACATTACATACCTCCATTTGTGACTATGCTGAGTATGTTTCCATCTTCAAACACTGTGATGCTGTAATTGAGCAGGTCTGAAAAACAGGAAAAATGATTTTGATAGTTTTTATGATATACAGTGAATTCAGATTGAAAGCTTAATGGTGCTGTTTGTTGTGATCATTGTAACAGTTTTACCTTTTTTGCCAAATGTTGCAAACTGACCAGATTCTTTATAGCTAGACAAGAGTGTACAACTTTCAAGATCACCATTTTCAGACGTATCAACACAAGCCCTAAAAAAGAATACCCAAAATTTAGTTCCAAATTCCATCGACTCATATACATAATTTAAACTTCTAATTTGACCTCCAAGTAGTTCCATCATGAAAAACAACACAGTCCAATGCTGGGCCACTATCACCAAACTTCTTCTCAAAAGTGTTTAACGCTTCTACTTTAGATTGTAATTCCTCCAAAACCAACTTTTCTTCCTACAAGACAAAAGCAATAAAATATACAACACCCATGTGTATATATATATATATATATATATATATATATACAGCCTTTTGCAAAAATTATGGTTGCTTTCAATATATATACATATATATCAAATAAATATTAGAAATTATGGTATGGCTTCACTGATATTTTTTCCTAGTA
>JAAAQI020068895.1:21877-34140 GCA_011800005.2 Stichodactyla mertensii | reverse complement strand
GCTCAGCCTCTTATCATTTTTTTTTTCTTTTTCTTTGAATTATGCTTACGCGATTGTCGGTGTTGTTGTGGGGGGGGGGGGGGGGGCGGGGGCGCCCCCTTGCCCTCCTTGCCCTCCTTGCCCCCCCCCCTCGCTACGCCCCTGATCCTCTCTCCCGTCAAGTGCACCTTGAATTGCTCGATACTGGCTGTCCGTAGTGACTATTTCTACACACACACATATACATATTAGTATATAGCATACATTCATACAGTATATTCATTTCTGCTGGTAAAATTTTAGTTCTAGATATATTTACAAAATCTAGGATTGAATTTCCAGAGCTGGCGGGTACCGTCTATCTCCACATTTCCACCCCTCCTCTCAAAATGGGCTGCAATCTCGTCTTGACCTTATCCATTCAACGATGTCAGGGTTCAAGTATGTTTTTTTAAACGAGGATGTTTGTGCAAAAAATCCCAGACCTTTTTGTGACGGTAATAATGAAAACGATAAATCACACGATTTTCTGAAGATGATATTTTGCAATGAGGTGATCTTGCAAGGGGACGGTCCTGTCACAAAACGGCTCGACCGAAACTCTGGGCAAAGAAAACCTTAGAGTAGCAAATAAACTTAATTCTTAGAATCCGAATTGGAATGGAAGAAACGACTTATATCGTGCAAGCAGGCATGGTTTTTGAATGAAATCGTGCCTTTAAAAGTGACGAAAGGCCAGTTTTGACTGGCAATTCACCTGAACTCATATCTATGAATATAAATATTATCGTTGAATAAAAATATCTCCAACAAAAACACCGGATTGCGTCAGGCCTTATGCTGTACTCAAAATCTTTATTCTAACAGTCGTTTCTGGAATTCTTGATTCGAGTGAGATAACAGCTCTGTTATCTCACTTCTTTATCGTGGACATGTTCTTGCAGTGCGTATGACGTCATAGCCACCATGTTGGACCGTCGTATCATCTTTGCAACCATATCTTTGGGCACATCACTACACTGGAGTGCTTGCACACCCCCGAGAAAGGAAAACGGGTCACGTTCGCTGTGACGCCGGGGAACACAGGCTGATATCAGACGTATAGTGAAATGAGAGGGATACCATCTTTTGTCTAACTTAGTTTCCGTTGTAACGCTTAAGTTTAACTTACGTTTTATGTTTGAACAAGATATTATTTAAATACAGGATTTCAACGATAAACTTTATACTTTTAAACGGTTGGTGAATTTGCGTTGGCATTAAAACTTGATAGCGTTCGGTAGATTTTGAAATGATAAGCATTTAGCACTACGCGCAAAGCGAATTTTACAAGCACGTTCCCCCACTAAAAATACTGGAGCAGTAATTTTCCATCATCGTTACTGTAGAGATTTGGCGGGAAACTAGGGTAAGCGGAATTTGTTCTGAGAGTGAACAGAATCCTTCTTAATGTTACACAACAGCAATATTAAACCATTTTTTTTTTCTTTCACTGTTACTCAATTGAAAATTGATGCGTCTATGTGTGCATGACAAAAAATGCAAGTCAAAGTTTACAGCTACATAATTCATTCAGTCATAATTACCAAACTTGGAATCAAAGCGACGAGTTGTTTGTTCGTAATTAAGTTTAGCTGCTTTTTGCAGCCGGTAACGGAAATCCGTGATGATTTCGTTGCCTTTTGCGTGTGAATATATATGGTGTGCACGTGTTCCAAGCGTTCAAGCGCAAATTGGCATTATTACCAAAATTTGCGCGGCCAAACAGAAAACTGCCCTCTTGGAAACACGCGCTCAGCGGGCCGCAAATGACTCGAGCGGGTTGAAAGTGGCATTATCGGCCCTGCTGCTGATTCGTTTTTGGTTCATCATCCAATGGATTTTAGCCTTTTAGTGTTTGGCTTTGTTTATTGATAATAATGATAATCCCGCGAGGGACGCAAATGTCACTACAAGGACGCAAATAAACAATATGCCCGATGAAAGTCATTTTACTGTCCTAATAAGAAATACAAACCAGGCGCGCGGTAAATTCATTGTAAATAAGTCTGTTATGATGTTATGAAGCTAAAAGTCAATATCAGTGCACTGTCCATGGGGCGTATACGAGTATACTCTTTGCTGAAGTCTGGTTAGCACTTGATTTCCCTGTTCGTAAAGCTTCCTTTTCACTCCTCTGCAAAGAATCCTAGGCGTCTTTAAACACCCAGTATGTGCATGTGCCATCGAGGAAGGTCTTTATATAGTTCCAAAATTCATTAAACTCTACACCTCAAAGATTGCATTCGAAGCAATGAAGTGTTTTTTCACTTCATTACTTCAAATGCACCGTCAAAGAAATAATAATCAAGGGAAGTGCCTTAAAAAGGAACGTCCTGACACCCTGTTCTCGTTTTGTTTACACGAGAGGGTAATTCTGCCCGGCCCTGAGGACATTTAGGAACCTAATAGAAAGTCATGCAACAGGCTTCCACTGAAAAGGCAAGGATTCAATCAGTGGTTATTTAGTCGTTCACTTGATGACCAGAGGAAGGAAATGCCAATATACATATACGAACAGACGAATAAACGAGATTACAAGGGCGGAGTGAATAGAACCTCTTCACGCTGAGCGGTTTGGAGTGAAAGAGTAGGTGTGCCCACGCTCACGATAATATGTAAATATATCATTTGCGCAGAGACGGGGCTGTAACAGTAACACGCGGCACTTATCTGTTTGTGCGCGCAGAACTATACAATTGACTTACTGTTATAACTTCATAAAATCATGACAAAGTCACAGTAATGAAACTTGAGCCAACCAAAGTGCAAGTGAAAAGCGGTTTTGGGGTGACCATTTCTCTGCAAACAAATGAATAAATGTATGAAATGGAATTGGGTATTTTTAGTTGGTTGAGTTCCCTTTAAGAGGAACCGCGGCTTCCCGCGAGGTGAGATGCGCAAAAACAAAATATGAAAATCCGTTTTTGGAAATGCATATGTAAAGTAGGAATCATAAACTAATAGGGATAAATTGTGTTATTATGAAGCCATGGATTCTGTTTACTTTTTCTAATATATTACTCATGAAACTGCTTCTGATTGTCAAATTCGATTGCATACTGCTTGGTAATTTAGAATTAAAAAGTAGCCAAAACAAAGGATAAAATTTTTCAGTTGTCGTCCGTGTTCAGTTTAACGCTAATCCTGACAGAGTTGAAGTGTTAAAATCACGAAGTAAATTGTTCATTTTCATGTCTGTCAGTGCTAACGTCACAAGGCTGTTATTCGTAGAGTTCGGACGGTCCACAGGCCTCCATATCGTGATGACCTGCCATATGTTCTTCTTGGACCTTTGAACTCAGCTTAAATCGCAAAAGATGTATAAAATCGCAAAAGCGTGGCGCTAAAAAAAGTGGCTCGATTTTTGAAATTTCCCCACATGTATCTCCGCGCACTGGATAACTTGAAATACATCTCTGCCTTGAGATGTTAATTTCACTGCTACAAATTACATGAACAATCCCTTCAGCACTAGTTTCTTTGTTTTCTATATAATTAAATTTTTGTAACCACGAAAATTTCCGAAAGATTCCGAAAGAATGCACGGAATATTTAGAACACACTCTACATTAATTAGTCGATTCAGACATTGGATTGAAAAGCCCATTACAAAAATATATTAGAACTCGTTTGGTCTAGACTTGCCACACGTCCACCCCCATAATAGATGGTGAAAGACAAAAATGTACCTTGAAATAATGGGTTAAAAAAATCGATAGTGCACTAGATTATTCTTTTGATTTAGATCTGCCTGGATAGTCTAAAAGATAAAGATTACAAGTGCCAAGCACTGACACGTGTGGAGCCATGCAGCTAAAACTAACGGGTACACGAGAGTTACTACATATATCTCTTATCTTTGTGTAATCTTATTTATAGATTCAGATTGACTAATTTAGAAATACCTTAACTCCTAGCTGCAGATGTCAGATGCATTTGATTACTAGTTGTGGATAATTCAGAACATCCGACTTTACCTGCGCAGACTCATCCGTGAGTGTTAATACGATTGAACTCATTAAATCCCATTGAAGCGTTCCTTGGCCACGCTTTCTGCCCATCACAACATCCGACATGTTGCAGAGCTGCCGTATCCTTCCCGGAAGTGTTGGATTCATTCTAGTTTACAATGTCAATAATTTGATTCAACTATTCAAGGTGCTTCCTTTGGGGATGGTGCCCATATGTCGAATATTTGTAGAAACACATTTCGTTAGAAGGATGGAGACTAAAGTTTCAGGCAATAAACGAGGATTAATGGTCTGATAAAACAGTTTCTGGTATTCTATGACGCGCAGGCATGCGCAGTAGCTCTTAAAGCAGGAAACAGGCCTAACCTGATTAAACAGAATCAACATTATCATCACATTGTGATCACATTCTTTCCGCAGTAATAATGACAGGATCTTTTTAGAGTGTCTCTTTCCCTTTGGGTTCCCTGCGGAACACAGGTAGACTCATGAGGATGAACCCTGTTGCAGGGCGCATAATAGTGAATGTTCCATTTTTCGTTTCACGGTAACGTTGAAAACATTGGATGGGCCTCAGACATCTTATTCTGACTGAAGAGGATGACACGTGGTCTGAAAAAAAAAGTGTTATTTTGTCGCGTGGGTTGCCTGTGTACAAGGTTAGTCGAGACTGATAGGTCACGAGTTTTGCTGTTTTCTCGACGTATAAAAGATGACAGTTGTGCACAAGTGTATTTTTTTGTGTGCAGGTACCTTATATGAAAATTCTTTCTGCGACTGAAAACCGGAGATACGATGTTGAATATCTTTTGGCTCTACCCTAAAACACTGGAATAAATCGATCTCTTCCTTTGATTCTCTTTCTAAATATTTCCTCCTAAATATTCTGTTTTAAAAGCTTAGAGACCAGTTATAATTAGAGGGGGGAGGGCTGGTACATTTTAATTTTGATGTGCATGTTTTTGAGAGGCACTACCCTTTCCTACTGCACAATAATTGTTGCCTCCCCTCCCCCAATAATATTTTAGGTAAATTAAGGTGATCCCACTCAAAGCCTGCACAGATTTTTGCGACCCTCCTGTTTGAGTTTTCATGAAAAATAATGACCCTTCCCCCATTTGCACCAGCCCACATTTAATTAATAAAGACTTGACTCTCATTCCTCTGTTCAGTAACGCAAGCGCAGACGCAGGCACAAACAAATGCAAGCATAAGTATTCGTTTTCACCGTAATAATTATTACAAGGAAAAATTCCCGTACTTGCGTTATAATGTCAAAGTGTTGCGCCTGCGTGCAACTCAGTCAACTCGTCCTTGAGGCCCGTTTACGCTAACAAATTTGTCGCGCAATTTTATGGCGATTTTACGGCGATAGATCGCGCACAATTCGCCAACAATAGACCTAATTCGCTTGGGCGTATTTGTTTTTTCAATACAGGTCACGTGTCATTCCTTTGGGACTTTTTCCTTCGTTTAATGGTAACGCTTGAGATAGAAGATACATTAATATGGATAAACCTCAAACAAAGAATCGTATTCCCAAGAGATCTGAATTGGGAAAACATTACGCCCAAGCGAATTAGGTCCATTCGAACGTGCTCGAAATTTAGCGCAAACACGCGCGATTTGGGTTGCGATAACTAGTTCGCAATTGAAATCGCCGCTCAAGTCGCGTGACAAATTACTAGTGTTAACGGCCTTTATATTACGCAGGGTAAAAAATACAAATTAGGTGATACCTAAAAGCGGAGCTCCCAGTTTATTTTTTGTTTACTTGACTTTCAGTATGTCGCTTTTGTCTTCGGTGAGATTCCTTCGTCTTTCTTTTCCTCTTTCACGCCTCCTTAACTTTTCTTCACTCAAAACTCTTTTAGTCTTCCCCGTTTTGAATTCATTTTCCTCTCGGTTAACTTTAGTTGACATCTCAAATAAATCTTTTTTATAGATTTATAGTATCTTGTTGTTTGAATGTTGTTTGGTGAAAATCAACTTTAAAACACTTTAAAAGTTTTCAAAAACAAAATCTTCTTTAATATACATTTCCGGATGTCGGCACGCGTCAAGTTCCCGCCAAAGAACAAAAAGCCAATCAGCATCGCGATGGACACGGACAGACGTACGGACGTGCAAGCACAGGTAGCCCAATAAGCCATGAAAAATCAAATCCATGGGTTACCATTTTCTCTAAAGTATGGTGCTCCGCTATAAAAATGATGTAGAAGTACAATAGTTTATAAGACAATATAATATTGTCTGCGCGAACCCGTTAACTTAATCTCATCGCAGGCTCAAGATACGTCATTATTTATGCCACCAGGCTAGGTTACCTTGTCAATATGGCGTCCAGATGGGAATGAGTTCAGGTAAGAAAATCAACTATTATTGACATACGAAAATACAGAACTTTATTCACTTTCCTTCCTTAGATAGCTTTAAGAAACTCTTCGCAGTCGTTCGTTTACTTTATTATGACTTTGTCAACGTTATAAATATGATAGAGTGAAACTGTTCGTATAGTATTCATGAATCAAAGTTGTTCATTGGGAAAACAAGGTTCTTTTAAAAATGCTGTTCATCGTAACGTTACTTGTTCAAAAAAACTCATATTTAATAGAAAATTTTACTTCCAATTTAATCAAAAAGCTTATCTTTTAGATAATATCTAAACTCTGAAAGTATTTCTGAACAAAAAAACTTGCTAAATAAATTTCAGCCAAATTCCATTCAACTTAAGTTTCATGTCTTTCCTAGTCTGGTGCACATTAATCCAGTATCAAAGCTTCCATAGAAATATAAATCCATCTAAAACAATAGACCCTTAAGCAAGTATGCCTCAAGCCTCACACTGATGCAATACAGCAATTGTTCATGTTACACATATTTTGTTTTTATGCACACAAGAGAGGCTTGAGTCATATTTTAATATTAGTAAGTTTAAACAAAGGGTCAATGAGAGTGGAAAAAGTGCTGCCAAATAGGATGAAGGGATAGTTGAATAACTGTAATAATGTAGAAGGAAAAGAGCTGAGATTCAGTATCTTCAAAGACCTTTATAAAAAAGTTGAGCATCAGTCAAACTAATGGTTATCTTAAATCCTGATTGTCTGTGTATGTTGGAATATTCATAAATGATGGTAGCAGTGTCAAGTTACTAAATTGTCAAGGACATTTCAGCAGAAATTTATACTTTTTTAAGTCAACATTTGCTGTTAACTTATAAATAACCTGCTTATTTTCTAAACTTTATCATCAGACATCCAATACTTATCAAACTCAGACTTGTTTTTGTTTCTATAATCTACCCATTAATTTGCTTGAATGACTATGGTTTCTAATGGTTGAGCTCAATAAAAAAATTAATTATACTAATGTATTAAGACAGTTAGTTTGCAGCCTGGATGTGTAGGGACAAATTTCAGCAATTTGGCCAAAATAGACACACAAGATAAAAAAGCAACATCTTTTTGATATCATAAGTGACATCAGAACTGGTACATACATATATCATATACAAGCATTTTTGAAATTTACATCTCTTAGAATTGGGGAGGTCCTGACCAGCCAGACCCCTTTCAATGGTCTGCCATTGAAAGATGGTTTGTGTATCAGGTATACTGAAATCAGCACTTCACCATCAAGCAGAGGTTGGCACAATAAAATTCCTTATATGGCTATTGTTATCATTTGAACATTGTGTCCCTGTCTTGCAACATACTATTTTGATTAATTTCATTACTATTCACATTTATTGTATTTAAAGAGTGTTTATGACCCTCTTCATGCTCTGGGTGTTTCTGTGACAAACAATTAGAAATTTCTTTCTGGTTCACCCCAGAATTTGCTACTTCTTCAAGTACCTTTAAGGAATTTAAGGAATGGTCATGTGACCTGTTTCCATGACTACAGTTGAAAGCTCTAGTCTCTCCATCAGATGCATTTCGAAAGTCGTTTTCATCATGTAACTTTACCACATTTCCATTTTCAAGAGGACGAATGTTTCTAGGATAAAACGTTGGGCTTAAAGCACATCCAGTATTGTGATTAACATTCCCATGAACTAGTGTTTCCATGACAACACCATTATTTATAGTCATCATCTTTTCTTTGCAAAATCCATTGCAAGTAGGGGCTGTTTCATTTGCAATGGGAAAAGCTAGAGCTTGGGAGTTCTTTTTTAGTTTAACACGATGTCGCACAGTCTGTATGTAACACCATATGATGGCAACTATCAGAATCAAGCCAAAGGCAATAGGAATCGCTATTAATGCAGCCAGAGGTATTTCAATGTCATTTATCATGGTTTGGGGACCCGGAGATGGATCTTTTGGTGATGTGTCCAGTTGATCCTTTAGACCTAAATTGAACAGTAAAAGAGAATTTATGCCACTTCAAATGAAAATTACATCATTATCTTGGTGCAAAAACGGGATATGAGCATCAAGAGTTTCAAATTACGCATGCTCACGTAATGAAAAAGTGAGACCAGGTGTCGTAAGATATGCTACATTTAGGTATATTTGATTTGGATTCAGCTTGATGGCATGTGAACTTGGATATTCACGAAAGACGCGCGCTTGATAAGATAAATGCAAATCAGATATCGCAATTAATCCATGGTCTCACTTTCTTGCCCCTTGAGCATGCGCTTTGAGCAGTAGCTTGGAACTCTTGAAGCATGTATTTCATACCACAGACTTACTTTTTTCTCTTACTGTCAAATAAACATCGTATGACACATATCCAGCCGAAGAACCGACAACACAGGTATACCGACCCTGGTCAGCCTCGGTGACATTTAATATCTTGACCTTATGACAATGTGACATCTTATCCCCAGACCAACGACTTGGCACGCGCACAAATCGGACGTTTGGAAAAGAAGAATTTAGTATTGTGATTTTTACAGTTTCATTGCTTGTGTTGTTTATAGTAGACCACTTGAGCCAATTAAATACGGGTACTAGGTTAGTTACTGCTGTACAAGTAAAGGTGACCAGTTCTCCAACATTTGCTGTGACGTTGGTTAGTAGGTGTTTTTGTATGACCGGCTTGCGTTGGACAGGGGCGGGTGAGAACGATCTACCGTCATCGGGACCACCTGAAAAATAAGGAAAACGTGATTGACACATAAGAATGTTAAAGTAGGATTGTGTTAGTTTCGTAGATGAGAGATAGAGAAGTTGGGTGCGCCCTAGAGAGAAGACTGAGCTTGTGCAAGTGTGGAGTGCAACAGAGAGAAGGAGAACGTATAGGCACCCGGGTGCGGGCCCTTTTTAAATGGCAAGCCGGCACGGCCATCGAAGAGTGACTCAAGCGAGCCAAGAAGTAACAGACTTGGGTGCATCACCTTACCTTCCACTTGCACAAAAAAGGTTTTGGAAATATTTCCGTACTGATTCCACACGAAGCACGAGTATATCCCGCTGTCAGCCTCGGTAACACTGGAGAAACTTAGCGTCCATTTAGTAAGTCTCCTACGGTGTCTTCGATTGAAGCGATTGATTTTTCGGTTGTTCTTAAGCCACTTAGTCTTTGGTGTTGGGATTCCTCTGGCGTGACACCGCAGTTTGAGTTGCTTTCCTGCTGATACCTTTAAGGCTTTGACCGTCTCTTCATTTCGAAACACGGGGGACTTTTTAACAGCTATGAAACAATTTCAGATAAAAGTAAAGAACAGGGATAATGATAACCCGCAGAAGCATTTATAACCCCATAACACGGTGAGCCTAACTGGTAAGGCAAGGATAATCCATTTCAAGGATGTCCCTAGTTTTTGGCAAATCAAGAGAAATTTTTGAGTGTAAACAGTAGCGTTCTGCCCTGCCTTTCTGATCTATATGTCGAATTTCGGACTAAGTGTGGACACCAGACCCTTTTAGCGACGAAAACGGCACCTTGCCAAATTAAACACTTGTGTAAACGCCTTACCTTGCCTGGACGATAGAAACTTTTCTCATAGAGCATGCGTGTATACCATTGCATGCGCATGCTCAGTTGTGTTCTGTACAAAAGTGTCTCCTTGCCGTTTCCCAGGAAAGCAAGGATTAGACAAGTGAAAAGCAGAATCATCCTTGCCGTAAGTCATCCTTGCCTTGCATTTTTCGTGTAAATGGGGGTTAAGTCACGGTTCTTCAACATATTGCATGATGGGATATACTTTGGGTAAAACATGGCATCGCTTTGGAGAATGACCACTAGACCCATGATAGCATATCACAACTTATCACATCCCTTATTTCTCGTTAAATACCAGTAATTTACCTGTAGTCGGTGATCCTTTGGTAATGACGTCACTTAAGGTGCTGTTGGTTGCTGGGACATCTGCAACTTATGATGCAGGATATTAGTTTAGTTTAGTTTAGTTTTAATGAATAGACTTGTCCCGAATAGCGCTGCCCGTCAGTGACCTCACAACTCAGACAAACAAACCAAATTTTTCATCTCCTTGAGTCCGTTTTCTGCCGTTTGGTTTTCATAATAAAATGTATGTTTTTTTCTGTGAGTCATGCATCTATTACGCGAGCCCTTTTTAGAACCGACTGACCACGAAACAATGGTTTCAATTTGAGACTGGACATGATGTTATCATACATTTGCTGTAACCTATCAAGTCCATCCTCGATTTGAAACCATTGTTTCGTGGTCAATGAAGCGAATTTGGGAAAGATCTATTCGTCACGAAAAATTACAAATACTAAAAAATAATAACAGAACTTAATAAGTTATTGTGTGACAGTGGAGAGGAACAGAACAGATCCCCTTAGATTGAAATAAGTGAATAAAAAAGAAATTATTAAATATGATTCACGGTGTAACGTTCTGAGGTTTTGTCCTAATTATTGTTACTTTAAAATTGTTCTCAGTAAAAAAGCGAAAATCGTTAGCAAATACTACCGAAACAGGTAGAGAGTGAATTGGGCTCAAGAAAACACACTCGACGGTGACCGACAAACATAAACGTCGTGTGATAAATTCCTTCACTCACGTGGTCGCATTCCTTTTCGTTTTCTGTCCTTGCCGCCCATTTGTCTCACACTCTACCTGTTTCGGTAGTAAACAGTCAGTGTTACTGTCAGGTCACGTGGTTCCGCCATGTTGGATGACAAAGGTGGAGATCAGTTCTCAAAGCCGGTTTTTGGTCAACTGTTTTCACGATAACGAAAACATTAAGAATTAATTTATTGGAGAGAAAAAAAAGCCAGGCTCAATGGTTATTAATAAGAATTAGTAGCGGGAGAGAATCATTAACGTCCTAATGATAAGGCTACTGGTACGTTGTTTAGTGTATTGTGTAGCTTGTATCGCCACAGGAAAGATTTATACAATTTGCATTTAATTTAAGGAAAGTTTTAGGCTGTGTCAAACTATAGCAAACGATTTTTTTCTTTTTCGTTTAGGTAAACTGAGAAGTTAACACTGAAAAATATGGAAAACTGAGGTGATTTTGAATGATTTTATGATTTATATAGCGTCTTTTTCTATGTGGTGTAATCAAAGGCGCTTTACAATGAGTAATGTGAATTTTTACAGACTGTATTTTAAGGCGCCATAGACAGCTGCACAGCTTACAATCATGAGTGAATAATTAGTATTTGAGATCAGACTGTTGAACCAGGAGACAATCCCCTACTTTTATACGAACAGCTCAACAGGTTCTTTAATGTCCCCCATTTACAGGTTTAAGGAAGGGATGGGAGACAGGGCCTATGGTTTAAAGTCCTTATCCGAGAAGACCTGAAGGTCTAACCATTTGCAGATGTAATTACAAAGGCAGCACTTTCTCCTCAGTTATTTTAAGACCCTGAGTGTTGGTCCGGCCGGGGCTTGAACCCACGACCTCCCGCACGAAAGACCGATGCTCTACCAACTGAGCTTATCGGGTGCAGATAAAGTGGGTCTCAAAAATGATATTGATAGGTAGCTACAATAAATGTATACATAGTTTTAAAATTTAAATATTTCTTTTATCTCGTACAAGAAAATTATTATTTTTAACGCCCAATTAGCCATTTCTCCACCCATCCATTCCTCCTTTCTTTCGATTTTCATTTTATGTCCATTCACTCATTCATTCGTTCGTTCATTCATTCATTCTGTTCATCCAGTCATCATCCAATATCTTCATTCTCCATCCCTTCTTTTATCCTTCCATTAATCTATTTCGTCCCTCCACCCCCACCCCACCAAAAACAAAAAAAAAAAAAAAAAAAACCAAACAAAACTTATAATTTATTTTTTTTTTTCTTTTACTTTTTTCTCGTTTTTTTTTTT
>JAAAQI020068895.1:0-21867 GCA_011800005.2 Stichodactyla mertensii | reverse complement strand
TTTTCTCCTTCATTCCCTCGTCCACCCTCGACCTCCCCCAACCTCTCCTTTCCCCCCCCCCCCTTTAACCTCCCATCTAAATCTCACCCCCCCCCCCCCCCCAACAAAAAAAAAAAAAAAAAAAGAACCAGACTCATAATTTCATGTTACATACCTTTAACTATTAGTCGTATCACAGCTTGAGTTGTCCCATACTGGTTCTTGGCCACGCACACATACGTTCCAGTATCCTCTACCTTTGCGTTTCGTATTCTAAGATATTTTCCATTTTTGACTCTAAATCGTCTCCACACACGCGACTTCCGAACGACACCGTTTCCCTTTCCTCCGATTTTTCTCCACGCAGTCAGAGTTCGGTTGTGCATCGGATCCTTGGTCCCAGTCACCGCGCACTTTAGTTTGACCGTGTCGTCTTCGTAGACTCGGTACAACTGTTTTGGAGGTTTGGTAAATTTTGGAGGGCCTAAAGCAAAGGATCAGAACCTAAATGAATCTCAGGAATTTTTAATTGGAATTGAAATTAGTTGATGCAGCTGAATACATGGTAGTTTATATATTTTTATCAGAATTTTAAAAATCTTGCTAGTTTTCTTTAGGGACAGAACGGAAAGAACTAGCAGGCTACCGGGTCATGGTTTCAGGATTTCCATAAGAGAACAAAATGTTCGCATTGAAAACAGTTTTATTCGTGGAAGAATAGTTATTTTTTGCAAACAGATTTCTCAGTATTTTTTAAACTAACAGATTGTCAGCATTCAATATTATTTATTAAGTTTCGAGCCGTGAAATTCCTACATTATATTGAGCCAGTTTTTAGTTTATGTCACGAGTACTCATTTCTTTTCCTGTGTCAAAAGAGTTTGCATCATCGGGAAGAAATCCTAAATCCCCATTTGATGTCAAAGCATACGGCTAAGGCCAAAGTCTCAAATTCTTAGTTGATTGTGCGAGCATACGAGCTGTCTGAGTGGCGGTTTGTGTTAGTGCTACATGGTTTTCGTGCAAACAGCTATAGGATCAAAGCACCTCGAGGGCTCATACAGCGTGAGGTCTCATGAAAGGCGTCCTCTTCATGGGTGGTATATCTAACAATCTACTTGCCAATTCATCAAATAATGATAACAAAATCACAGGATCCCAGCAAGAACTCGACCAAGAATTCGAAAAGAAATTAATGATAAACCCTCTACATCACATTTGCTCTGCCAGTGGGCAAACGGGAAAACATCACTTCAGAATGAGAACCCGAAATTTAAAAATATGGATTAAAAAGAAAAAATGGAGGCAAGACTAAGAGAGGACAGGGCGGAAATTAGAATGAAAGAGTTTGTTATCCAAAATACTTCCTGCTGTTATAGTATGCCGCATTCTCAACCTCAAATGGAAAACTAACTTGTTTCAGGAAACGAGGAACCGAATTCGTTAACGTACGATTGTCTGGGATTTTTGAGCTTTGCATCGTGTTGTTCCACTACGGCACTGAAAATTTGAACGATTTGTCAGTAAAAAGATTAAGAAATAAGTTCATTGGATTGACGTGTGTGGGCAAATGATTACCCAAGACTTTTGTTGATGTAAAAGCTTTGGACTTCATTGATTAGAAGGGAATTCTTTATTGAAAGAAGTGAAAGGCGTATGGGGTCGTTGCCTGCAAAGAAGAGGGGTTGTCAGCTGTTTTAACCAAAAAGCATCTCTGTGTAAATTAAAAAATATAAACAGAAAACAACAGATCTTTTTACCGTTTACGGCTGGTGTTGATTTCTGTGGTTCGAGAAAAACGAAACATTCGAACAGTACTGAGCAACAAAAACTCTTCAAATTCAAACAAAGCATGTTGTTTTGGAGTTCAATCCTCGAGAAAACGATTAAGCAAAATCTTTACGCCTATTATTAATGTAGCTGATTAGATTGGCTATGGACAAAATGCAATTAATTATGAACAAAAGACTCTAAATGGTTGGAGGCAGACGCGATAATAAGAAACAAGGGCAACATTATTTAATGCACTGCAGATGGGAACTGAGAACCAAGAATCTTTATTCTTAGCCAGTCAAGAGTTAGAAAACACTCGATAAGAATAAAAAAATCTAACTTTGAAAAAATTTAAATTTACTGATGTCGGAAGGAATTCAATGTACGAATTGTTTTCAGACCACAACGACCGGCCTGCTATCATCGCCAGAGCAGTCAAATAACCGATCCGTTATTTCATTGTCGGTAAACCCTCTACAAGTGGCTAATGGTAGTCAACACTATCAGTAAGCTGACTAAGAATTCAGCCTTCAAAAAGAAACATCGCTTTCACAGATAAACGGGTTTGATTTTACATACGATTTGCTAAGACGTTTGATAACAACATTAAGAAGAACTTCAGTGGCGCAGCTCAAATGTACTCATCGCCTTCTCGAATTTCTGGACTAATTAGTACAGGCTTTATTCAGATTCGACCTGAGATAACTCATCAAACAGCACACGTGGTAACAATTCGTAGTTGAACTAGTGAGCTCTTGGTAAATGTTTGAGTTTTAACGATATTTACAAAGGCAGAGACCTCGACAGCAGAGAACAGTGGGACGTCGTGCATATGACAAGAATCTCACGCGTTTCGGAATTGAAGTCGAACCACTTTCGCTCTTCGTTTAGACAGGCATTACATACTGCAGATGTAGAGTTTTAAGAACCACAGAGCTTGAGCAAGCTGGTATATTTAAAATCCTACCAGCAATCGCGACGGACAAAGGTAACTACAAAGGAATCCCTTTGAAACCGTCAAGCAGTGTTTATCCTTGCTCTGTGAAGGCATTTACATAAGACTAACAAAACTTGTTCCCAATGAAAACAACATTAGCCCCAAGTCTCATCTGAAGTTGATTTTCCAGTATACTAGACAAGTACATAGATTTGCTTAGTTCAAAAGGACTGAAAATAGCTGTGTTTCCTTACCTTTAGCTTGAACCAGAACCACGATGGATAGAACTACCAGAACCACTAATATTTGTCTTCCGATTCGACACATTCTCTTTGTCGCTGTCTTCCAGTGTTTGGTACTATGCTACAAAAGTAGATTTGGAGCTTTATACTTTTTATCGGCCCTCAATCTCAGCTTCCTCCCAATACCCTTTGAGATCTAATCCGTAGCCTACAGAGAATAAAGAATAGATGAGAATTTCAAAAGCGTTTCTAACAACTGGATGCCACAATTCCATTCACTACATGGCATATTTTGGACAGCATCTCGACCCTAGTCAAGTTAAGGTTTCTTACCGCTAATTCGACTTTGTGGGTCAACCAACTCGTCACTTCAGTCAATATTAAATTTCCTCTTGTAAGCATCGTGTTCGATTTCAGCTTATTTTTGTCATTTCGGAACATAACATGCTTCCTCTCATCCAGAATCGATGTGATTAAAAAACAGGGATATTCGTTTTTTCGGTTTTGGATTATATTGATGCATCGAACAAATATAAGATGTAGAAGATTAAAATTCGACGCTCAGCGGTGTGGTGAAATTGAAGGCTTAAGTTCTTCAAATGTCTCCTACTTTCGAAATTGAACCTTTATTCCGACAGCAGAAAGTAACATAATAAGCCTCGGCAGGTAGATTTATGTTGGCAAAGTGTAGGAATAGCTTGTAATCCTCTTTCGAAATATGCCTTCAAATCCTGAACCCATTTTAGAATTCTTAGAAAGTAAGCCGATCGATTCCTAACCACACGCTGCGGGGATGGATAAATATTTATCCTGGTACAATGTTCTCCTTATTCTCGTGAACCGTAAACTCTGACTTGAATTCCTATCGGGAACTTTAGCTCTTCTGTCCAACACTCAAGCGAAACAGCAAACATCTAGTTATAGTATAAATTCCTATGGTATTTATCCTATGATCTGGAACAATGTGCAACTCATAAATCACTGAGAAATTCGATTCGACATTAGGCTAACAGCTAAGTACTTTGGCAAGGAAAGCTAAAGAGTTACTAGTTGAAGTTGCATTGTAATATTGCTCAGTGACACTTTTTGGGGTTGTTTGGAACCTATTGTAGTGTATGCTATAATGGTGTCGAATGAGGAAACTGGGAAAGTACCAAAATTGGTAATATTTTACAGCACACACCAGGGATTAATACTTCGTTAATCTTGGCGCATCAATCACTTCGCGTAAGCATGCCAAATCATCAACGCCAGCCTTCAAAAATGAAAAATGGTCTTGTTGATCGGCCCCTTGTAGGGTCCATTGCCAAAAATTTCACGCTACTAGACAACAGAATATCATAGATATCGGGTATCTCCCTCCGCACTTGAAATACATATCTAGAACGATCAATGGAATTGGGTTATCGGTCCCCGGCCCACTTTACAAACCAACCATCCAAGTCTCGTGTTGCCTGCCACCACAAGGTTGCCAGCGTTCACTAAACTCATCATCGTCTAATAGCAGCGCTAGATCAAGGAGTTTAAGATTCTTTATACTAGTCTATTAAGGCTATGGCAAAACTAATGGCAAAGGAACTTACCGCATTAGAGATTTTTGTCCATTTGGGACGGCTAATCAAAAGAAAATGCCTTTGACACACACAATCATACTGTATGAACTCTAGATAAAGGATCGCAAGACAAACGCCAATCACGTCAATTACCTAACGTCGAGTTAATGATTCACACACACCGTAATAGCCTCGGCATTGTTTGATCTATTTGTTCTACGTGTTGGGGTAAATCTACGCAGAAGTTAACCGTGGTCCCGGGAAAGATATTTATCTAAGAATATATTGTGAGACTGATTGGGACATCTGATACTATTTGGTAAGACCGTGCTTACGAAAAGAAAAGGGCAGATTTCGGCTCTCGGGTCTGGGGCCTTGGGCCATTTGAGCATGTTGTTTATTTTTCGAATTCACGCAGCGCGGGAGGGCACTTAGGGTAACATGACCCGAAACCACCGACGTGATCTCGCCGACATTATTTAGCTGGATTATCAAAGTATCCACAAAGGCAACCTTGACGAGCATTAGATACACTGATCTTCTTTTGATGTTATCATAAATCAGAGTTAATTTCACAAGACGGTCGTTCCGATTGGAAGGAGTTTATGTGCCACGTAGGGACAGATAGATTGTATCATTCAGCGCGATCTGTTTGTCGACAAGCCATCCTATTATTGTAATCCTATCTGTTGTGACAGAATATTCTTCACTGCACACCAGCAGTCATTTCGATGGCAAAACATTGACAAGAACTGGCCAATCACAAGGCTGCCTTTTAAACGAATAATCGAAGATAATTAGAAGTGTCTATAAAGGTGACATGACATGTTAGGGATGCATCTTAGGCTGTCACATATTCTACCCATTAGAACTACCTAAGCAATAGTGGTAAATTACTGGCACTGTTTCGTTGACATGGCATTTTCTGTACTGATTATCGTTCTTAATATGAGTCTGAGATCATGAGGATAATCTTAATTATGTTTAATAGTTTGTTTTGATTCATGTTTCGTTCTACGTTCGCATGAAAAATGAGTTATTTTTATAAGACGACAGCTTCCCATGAGTTCCGAGGCAAAAAAGGAAAAGATAAAAGGAAATGATAAACATGATAAAAATGATAAAACGGAAGATGAAGCGTGAGATGTTTCTAAAGGAAATTCTCAAACTCCACATCTTTTTTAGCTCTTTTAAACTTGCAAGCTTCTAATTAAGTGGAAACTAAGAAAGCGAAAAAATGGACAAAATTAAAGCGAACGAGAAAGATTCTTCTGCTGAATGTTATTCAATTCTTCTCAGATTTTCTTTTTTATTCCTTTTTAACAAACACCAGAAGTGCCGGACACAAAGTATATATCTAGAAATGTTTAAAACTTATTATAAAATAACTATTAAGAAAATCGCTTTCTGATTTACCAAGGCGCGTGCTTTATGAGAGCACACAGCATGCGCGTTTGCACGTTTGCACGTTTGTATTTTATAAAAGAAATAAAATACTTGCTCACTGTGCTGTGTGCAGTTATAAAGCACTTGGGCATGGACAGAACACGAGAGAAGTGTTGAAGCACGAGGAGAACCGGAAACTAAAACAAATCCTGTAAAACAGGTTATGAAAGCCAAAAATAGCTCAGGTTTTCGAGGTTTATTGCTCTAATAAATAAATTTTTGTTGACTTGACAATCTTTTACATCAAAGGCAGGAAAGAACATTGGTTAAAACAAAACACAGTCAACCCAAAATAGCCTGTAACTAGGAAAAAGACCTCAGTGGTCGTTTTGTTTAAGAAAACGTTTCTTGAGAATAATTTTAGATTCAGTCAAGACGGCACTATGATCACAACGTTAGGAAACTACATAGCTTCAAACTTAACTCGTCGTTGTTTTTACCAACAAATTAGAATTTGGAGTAAAAAATAGCTTTTAAAAATTCTGGTTGGGTTTGGAACTTGGTTTATGTAAATAAATAAATCAAAAAAATCAAAAAATTTCAATTGCTTAAAGAGAAAAAGTAATTAAACATTTTGAATACAACAAAAGACCACCGTGCAGCGATGATCTCGACATGAACCCTGATTAAGGTCAACTTATGGGAAAACAAAGCCTTAAACCATCCTTAGCCCTTGTCTCACTTCTCTGTATTTCTGGCTATATTGTCAACTTATTCGAACTTTTTCCACCTCAACTGATACTAAAGAGCCTAGACACTTGATCGGAAATGTCAGAAGTATTTCCCTTCCCACGCGGATAAAATGGCATAGCGCATTTTCCTCTTCCCCTGCTTAGTAACACACACTCCCAATCCACGAAAACTTCCATTTATATACTCGTGAAAAACCCAGCCATTCTTCGAAGAAATGTGAGATCATAAATCAGAGAAAATCATGATCTTTTTAAGTCGTATTTTACATGTATGATCCTGGGGATCTCATTCTAGTCTCGACTTTCATTCAGATTTCTCCTAGCGTGAATAGACTTTCTAGACAAAACTGTCTTTACTACAACGGCAGACCATCTATCTCAACAGCGAAAGAAAAATAACTGTGTAGAGCTCCTCTTACCTGCGGGTAAGCTCCGTTGGCCTTGTGTTGACTTCAGCCGGTTTCTGTTTGTACTAGGCGTCAGCTGGAACTGACAGAGATTAAAAAATAAAATGAAATAAAATTAATACTATAAATCTACTGGTATATAATCCATAAGTCGCTTAATTGGCTCAGTATGACTCGTTCAAGGTATTCAATTCCATCGTATTTTACGACAGCATTCTGTGCTGAATTGATTCAGCTTACAAATGTCTGCGACTATCAGTGAATTGAGAGCCACATGATTTTTAATGGATATACTTCTTTAAGAGAATAATCCTGTAGTTCTAGTACGTTGTATAGATAAATATATATTTCGCCGGTTGGATTTTTTTTTTTCGTTTACCGGATGATTGGCTTCAGGTCTTAACAGGTGCAACAACTACAATCGCCATACATGACCATTTATAATCGCAACTTGCGCAAATCTCTAAACATCTCAGGTTTAAAAAAACTAATCAACTTCGTTTTTGACAAGTCAATAAGGGTCTGATTCCCTGTGTTGGCTAAACAAGCTCTTTTTACCACGAAGAGAGACCTTAATTATTTAGTAGATTTGCTCTCGTGCAAGCCTTTTCATTAAAAACTCCTTTGAAAACGTTTGATTGTTCTATATTGTCATGGAAAGATGTTTTCAAAACAAGACTGTACAGGCTATTTCAATATTAATCAAATTCAGTGTTTTTAAAAGGATTGAAAAGCTAGAAATTTTCCCATGAGCCGGTTGAAAGTTTCGTCGATAAATACCTGCAACATCAGCCAATATTGAAAATTCATGTCACTATCAGATACTGATATTGGTGCAATATTTGGCCCGACGTTATTTGGATCGTTTTTCTCGTGCATTCTCTTCATTCTCGCTCTAAGTTTTAAAATTTGGATAAAAAATTAAGGGAGTGCCGTTTTTATAAAATAATTTTTGTTTCTAGTAGTGCCTAGAATAACAAAACAGCAGGACACAGTGGATAATGCAAGATTAATTTCATTCAGATTTTTTGAATAAAAGAAACGTAGGTTTTTCAGATCAAACTGAAAGACTTTCACTAAAAAATAAAATAAGATAAATAAAATAAATTGACTTTCACTTTCTCAATAATTGGATAAATAATTTTCTCCTGCTCTTGTGAGCTTTTTGTTCAGGATTATGCAGAGTGTCTTGGTCAGCTGCTTGCTGTTACGGTTCACAAATACAAGTATTTTTTTTTTAATGAAAATATACCAAATAGTCGACTTTAGTAGCTGCAGGAGCTACCTTAAGTAAACCGTAATCTTTACCGACAATTTAAACGGTAAATCACGAACCATTCAACAAACTACAAACCTAAGGAGACCTCCAAGGAAAGTTCACAGAAAAGCTGACTCTACCACCCACGCTGCAGAGATTGCCTTCTTACCAATCAACCACTCAACTTCTTCGGTCACTTGAGAATCTACTTCACAGCTTCCCGCCTTTTGCGAGGTTTATGTAACCGCCCATCAAATTTTGCGCAAGCGCGTCCTCCTAAGAAGAGCCCGCCAAAGTAAGCGCTCGTGAATTTCTTTGAAAGAATGTTGATTTTATGAGAAGCTGGTCATAAAATGAGTATTTTATTTAAAGATAAATTCAATGAAATCTGCAGTTCTGGGGTTTCCGTGTTTTGTGAACCTTTCAGACGTTGGGATCTCACTTCACTTGATGAAGCTTTCAGCGGGAGATCTGTCATGAAGCCCATTGGGGCGTTTTCACCCGTAGCCTATTATATGGACCGTGGGAAGTACTAGTGACCTTACAAACCAAAATTAGAAATATCGTTGAGAAACACATCTGGTTCCAATGATTCAACTACATGAACTTTTTGTTGCTTAAGAATGAAAAATGGGCGTATATTGTGAAGCTTATTAGTCGACGTTACATATTTTAAACCTATCATAGGTCCGGACTACTATGAAGGCTTGCGAAGACACCTTAGAAACTCCTTTTTATGAATCCTTTTTATAACTTGTGCTTCGTCGGTTCGTTTCTAACTCAGTTTCTTCTCTTTCGAATGTTCTTTTTCCTTCGAAGTTTATCAGATCATTGCTTAGCAATGAATCAGTATGGAGGCGACATTTGTAGGCGTACGTTTAGCTTAATTAATCATTGTCAAGAAAAGGAAAAGGAAAATAAATAACTTTACTTACTATACCTCTCCAGACGTTTAACTGAACTCAAAAATACCCATCCTACGACATTAGTGCACACCTGGCAACGGTCAAAATTCTGAACGGGTCGCCGGCACGAGTCTGGTACCGTTTTGGAATGAAGGAAAAATGTTTGAGAAAAGTCAGAAGCCTTCTTCGGCTGAGCTGATTAAGAGAGATGAAGAAATTTTTAGTGGCGTCACTGATTAGCCTTTCAGGCTAGAAAAATTAACGGCTGACCCATCTGTAGCGTACTTTGCTATGATCTGAACTTCCGAGTTTAAAAGATTACGGGCCAAAACAAAAACAGAGGTTTTTTTCCTTTTCTTTTCTTTTCTTGTTTTGTTTTAGGATCTTTGAACAAATTATTCTCTTGTCCTCTTTTTCTACTGTTTTCCTCGCTGCAAGGAAGTAGTGAGACTGATATCTCGAAATTTCCTCGTTCAGTTGCACATTTACGCTCTTTTTCTACCATCCTCTTTTCTAGTGAATGTGAATTACCTTTCTCCAGCCTAACGCGCAGCCTTATGGAGGGGAAAGGGAAAAAAACCTGCTCGCAATATACACTTTTCTTTAACTTTTTCTGTCCCAAAATGGCTGGATACTCATTATTATGTATTAAAAAGTGTCAGGTTAAAAAGAGCCGAGATTTCAGCCACACTTCAACACTTCTCGTTTATTCTTTTCACTTGCCTTTGAAAAGCAAATTCCTATCAAAGATGTTCACGGATGATTTCTACGTGAAATATTCGGCCAGCTGTGGCTTTATCAGTCTTGAAAATAATTGTACCTCTTTATTGCCAAATTAGTCCAATTCAAAGCAAATGGTCAACACAGTAACTATTGAGCCAAGTTGAGCCATCGACATATGTAGAACTGGTTTTTGTCTTGTATTGACCTCCTACACCGGTGTCAATCATCTTGCTGCTTGAAACGGAATAGAGTTGGAGAGAGAGCATGTAATAATGCGCTCTTTCTTACAGCCCAGCAATATAATACGTAAAGTTTGTTAGATGTCACGGAAACATAGAACAACATGATATCTTTGAGACAGAGAGATTTATTGCAACCCTAAGCAGAAAATTTAAAGCCGTCGCGTCCATCATGCTTGAAATGCCATGTAAAGATCACCTAATTCTAGAATGTAAATTTGTTTCCAACTTTTGATAATCTTGCTAGCAAACACCGCTTTTCAGATAGTTTATACACTGAATTGGTTTTGCAGCAAGACTCTTGCTGTAGCGCGCGGATTGATTTCCTTTTTGCGACGACTGATCAATCTCGTATCGTTCAACAGCCCGAAGCAATCCTATCGGGTTGTTTATTTATCAACCGTGTTCTGTCGAGTCTAAGGTACTAAAAACAACCTTTAATCCACCAATTGACACGAAAGATCACAAAGAAGAACAGTAAAATTAATTACACACACACACACACACACACACACCTTCCCAAGATTAATTTAGACTTTAAGAAAGTTGATTTAACGTGGGGCAGGAAATTCTTACTAAAAATAGCTTTGAAAAATGGCTTCATTTCGAAAATAAAACTTCTTCTAGAGTTACCTATCTTAGTGTAAATTAGCCCAGACTTTCCTGTCTTCCTGTCTTGTAGCAAAACCATCTTACCTTTCGTAAATATTTCCACTGATTTTTAGACTAGCTGGCCTCGGGTCAATCCCAATGGGCCCTTCGCTGAGCTTAGTTGACTGGTTTCTTTGAAGCTCATGGAAAAAAGAAACTTAAAACCCAAAGTCGGTATAGGTACCTCCCAAGCACTGTCATTGAGACTTCTACCGCCGATTTTGACCCTCTTTTCGAGTCTTGACTGCTTTGTGGAAATTATCCCAACAAAAAGAATGGAACTAATTCCAGTTTTTTTGTGCCCAAAAAAGGTTTGGCGGGCTTTTCGGAGGGATTAGACAAACTTGTTTAGTACTAAGGTGAAACAAAAGCCGAGAATGATGACAGAATTACCTTTTTTTCTTGCTATCGCGTTTGGGAGCGATGTGACCCTTTACGAGTGTGGTCGTTGAAGAGAAGACAGATCAAGGGTTCAAATTGATTTACCGTCCACTGTTTACAATCCTACAAAATCAACATGTACTTGGCACTCATTCCTCCATTTATAAAACAAATACTTCGAGGGTTCCTTGACAAGAAAAAGTGCTTTTTCCTGTTAAGCTCTGTAAATCTTTGCCCATTAACTGCATAGTGAAGCATCCAAGGAAAACTGAAAATGCTAATCTTTTCGTACCCTAAAAATACAACCGAAATGTGATAACAAACATATGTACATACCTATTGTACGCAGGAGATTTGTAAAAAGTTTCTACAATTAAAAGTTTCTGTTGCAGATTTAGGTACAAATGTTACATCCAACTGATTGCGATTCCCAGCGTAGCTCGTCAAAAACTAACCAAGGACCTGGGCCGAGACAAGCAAGCCTTAACCTTCACATGATAGAACTACTGTTTGAAAAACAGATTAGTAATGACGCACTGGCGGAAGTGTTGATCTGATTAATATTAAATCATTAATCGCCTCACGCGTTGCAGTTAATTGGTCGCTTTTGGCTTGCAGTGGATTTGGAAGCGAACCGACGCAGTAGGAAAAGTTTGGGGCAAGTTTACAGTGTGCCATATGGTGGTATGAGGAGGCAGGCCATGATGTTTGGCTTGGTTGAGGTCATCAGTATTCAGCACTAACGGATTGCCGTTTTCTTTTAACTAATGTGGTAGCACACAAGCTCTGTCATCCCCCCATTTAAGTTTCTTTCAATATTTCTTTACATTTCCACTCCCTTTTCTCCTTATTAGATGGTTCGTTCCTTTTTTTTCTTTTTTTCGCTTCTTTTCTTTCTCATATTTTTTCTCCCCTGTTCTTTTGTTTGCTTTCAGTGACTTTCTTCCTTTGGCAATATTATTTTCCTTCTTCTTCAGTTATTTCCTATACTTTCCCTACTCACAAGCAAGTGTCGTCGAATAAAAAGATAAGTCGGTCAGTACAAAACACAAGTTAAGCAAATATGATGCGCAAAGCATTTTTGGGTTAAGGCCCGAACTTCCTTCTCAACTTTCAGTGGCATATTGCACGCTTTGAGAAGATTGTTTTATAAAATTACCAAATCGTATTCAGTAATAGTTTAAAATCCCTGAAACTCTCAATAAACTCCATCGTGAAAAACTGTCTGACTCAGAAAAACAGCCGCCATTGTAGTCTGGATCAGTGTAACTCAAAATTTCACTGAGTTTTAAGTTAAAAGTCGTGATCTTCATCTAATGTTGCCTTAAACTTTTCACTGAAAAATTTCATTGTTTTTCCGTTATTGTTGCGCACCAAACGGTGACGTTCTGTTGGATCTCAGACTAGTAGGCTTGAAGGATAATCAGCAACAGTTTGATAAGTAACAGCGGAGAGATATCTCCGCTGCGTCTCATGATGGCATCCCGCGAACGCCTCTAATTCTTTCACGCCAAAAAAGTTTTATGAGTGGGATAATATATCCGGAGCAACGTTACTATTCCTGACTTGCAACGCAACATTGGTGCGCAACTACAACAACGATTTGGGCGATGTTGTTGCTTGTTTTACCACACCTTAAATTATCCTCTGCTGTCCAGTTTACTGTGATGGATGATTCACAATTTTGACTGCGAGGATTTAAGCTTCTATGTTTTTCTTTGCACCTGCTTTCATCCTATTTTGGTATTATTTTGTCATTCATACATTCGCTCATTCATTTACTATAAATGTCTATTGCTATTCTTGATATCTTTATAACATCTATTTCAAAAAGCGTTGTCACAGCCACAGGCAAAGAGCGACAAGACTGAGACCAAAAGCAAACGTCTGTGGCCAGGATATTAGCCGAGTTTTCGAACTCATATTTGATCATCTAAATGAATGAAATACTGAATTATTGCTTTGCGGACTTGGCTTGTTGGAAATAGGCGTGTAGAATCTTTCTCGACATATTTCCCCAAATCAACCTGCTCTCTCCTATTCAGTCCTATTATACCGCACGAGTTTCTCACAACATACGGACCACCCAGAAGTGTTTATTGCACCTGAAAGCGAGAAAACCAATCATCGATTCTGTTAATTGCTATCCGCTATTGTTCTCTTCCTTCAAGAAACGATATTATGCATAGCTGACGTATAACAAACTTATTAAACCTACAAATTATTTATCAGCAAGTGCTTTGAAGTCAAAACAGCGACGGAAAATATTCGTACGATCGTTTATTTAACGAGAAAAATTAATGTCCAACACGTGGTTCACAAATGCTCGATTTTACTTCCTAGAGTGACTCGAAAGAATGCCCGCGGTTAACCTCATTTTTAGTCGTCGTTTAGCAGTCAAAACCTTTTGTGAAAGTGTCAAGGGTGGTAAAACTGAGTCATTTCAGTAAAGGACTCTTTAGTGATCCATCTGTTAGCTGGCTGGCTTATTTTGAGCTTTTAGTCCCGCGCACAAGACACGTTAGGTATATAGATAGAAAATATTCTTACGCGTCTTAAGTAAAGGACTATTGAGCCATCCATCTGTTAGTTGGCTTACTTATATACAGAACGTTTGCTGCCGCGTACAAGACGCGTTAGGTATATAGATAGAGAGAATATCCTTACGCACCAACATACATTCAAGGTGCATCAATGAAAGTACTACAATCTGAATAGATCTATCTATTCTCAGAGAAGTACTGCAACCATTCACGCCATTATCGCACTATATCAACTTAAAGCCTTGACTAAGAAAGAGCTGCAAAGCGAAAAGCGTTACAGCTCTCAATATTGGTATTCCTTGAACCACTGATAGAACCAAATAAACAAAAGGAAAGAAAACGATCGATAGCAATTATTTATAGGAAAAAATATGAATTGGTACCTTGATTCTGCTCAAAAATGGTTTCCTGTATTGTTGGCCGAGTGTTATCTCGCAGCTGATACTGCTTATTGCTATGCTCTAGTCCAACGGAGGTTTGGAGGCAAACGGGAATCAATCACCGAGACGCACGGCGATGCCGAAGCTATTTGATGAGCCAGCTCGATATCCCAGTCTCATAAGCACTCGCTGCCTTGGGTCATTTATATTATCGATTACAAGAGTCAATTGTTTTTCAAAATAAAGGTAAATTGATAGAAAATATTAATTGAATTCTC
The DNA here is from genome assembly GCA_011800005.2 of Stichodactyla mertensii. Classification (NCBI taxonomy): domain Eukaryota; kingdom Metazoa; phylum Cnidaria; class Anthozoa; order Actiniaria; family Stichodactylidae; genus Stichodactyla; species Stichodactyla mertensii. The sequence goes on along the minus strand of JAAAQI020068895.1, from coordinate 7,480 downwards.
GCGTAAAATGACGGCTGCCTCACAACGAGAATATTCCATTTTTATACCCAACAGAATTCATTTTAAGAGATTGGTATATGAACCTCAGCAGATAGGAAGTTTGGGCAAACTATCAAAATAGGCTACTTGAACTTTTGCACTAAGGGTTTTTATGAGAAAGAGCCGGAAAAAAATTGGTCACATGGGAATAAAATTGCATTCATTTGGATTTTCAGGTTTCTCAGGAACTAACAAGGTCGATTTAAAATGCATGAGATGATTTTGTTGGTCAATGTATCACGAATCAGTTCAACTAGTATGTAAATATTGACCATTTAATGAAAGAATCAATGGAATGAAGGAAAGTGATAGGAAATAAGAAAAGAGACCGGAGAATGAGAGATCCGCATTTATTCAGTGACTAAGGATTAGCCATCGCTTAGCATTAGAATAATAATCCAAAATTCCTATTATACAAATGACAGTGTTATGTCTTGGCTGAGGAAAGGAAGCTGTGAGAGTGGAGTGGAAGGAGGGGAGGGGGTGGGGTGGAGTGGAGTGGAGGGTGGGGGGGGGAGGGGAGGGGGGGGGGGGGGGGGGGGGGGGTGGGGGGGGGTGGGGGGTGGGGGGGGGGGGGGGGGGGGGGGGGGGGGGGGGGGGCTGGTGCAACAGTGAATATACCATGTTTGGTTTTTCCTGACCCCCATTTTGTGAGGCACAATTTGTTCTAACTCTACCCCTTCCTACATACATCACCAATTTCTGGTGACAAAATTTCTCCCTGCATAAAAATTGGTGACCCCTCCCAATGTTATGGATGAAAGCAGTAAAGTGGCCCCACAGATATTGCAACATGATGTTCAAACAACCCCGAAGAAACATTGAATATGGAAGAGGGGGAATATTGTTCGTTTACCCCGAAATGACCCCTTATCGTTCATAATATTTTCCAAGATTGATAAGCGATGCTTATTATTCAGGACCACGACTTTATTAGCATGCATTAGGTATCTAGACATCCTTACTAAATTCATTTTTTCAAAAAAGTTAGAAATCAAAACGCATAACTTCATTACATCGAAGATAAATCGAGAAATGTTATTTTTGTTATTAAATTACCTATCTTCTTTGGTTAACAGTTATCTTAGGATACTGTTCAGCTGGAAAGGAAACATGTGAGAAACAAACTTCAAGTGTCTCTCAATGTGATCAAAACTTAAAAGGTAATAATAGCCCTTTTACTTTTTTTAAAGTTTTTAAGATTTTCTAACCAGTCAAAAAAGAATCTTAAAGTAATTAGGTAAGTAGGACCTAAAGTAATCGTTAAGGCTATTTTCCTTCATTTCAAGGTTTATGTGGGTTCGAGAACGGCCCTTGCAATTTTGATATGCAACATATTAACAGCTCACTCCAGTGGGATTTCATGTTCCCAGCATCAAATGACAAATATCAAACCTACGATCATACCACATTAACCCAAAAAGGTAAGGTTAAATATTCCTCTGTACTAAAGCACCGCGGATGTTTTTTTGCCCGCGAAATGCTGCCAATAATTGCATACAGCCGTTCGTTTGGCCGATAAGCATATCCCGAGTGACGTTATTATGCATGACACCTTCTTCTCTAGGCTAACTTGAACGTTTTGCTATTACTGTCTTCTTCTTTTGAGTTAACTTAAATTCTTATTGAAGATTCTTTTAGAAGTCATTTTGAAAATTAGATTATCAAATATTTTCTAGGTACCTATGTTATCCTAAAACCAAGTGACGACGTCAAGAACGGTTATGGTAAACTAACCATGAACTGGACCCAGTCCACTGCAGCATGCTTGCAGTTCTGGTACGTCATTTCTGATCAAACAAACTCATCGACTTTTGAGGTGCTTTTTGAAAATGTTACAAAAACAGCGTGTATTTGGAGAGCTGCAGAACTGAAAACTAAGGAATGGGTGTTTGGACAAGTGGAAATACCTAAGAACTCAATAGGAAAGGTTTGCATGGAGTTTCTTTCTTTGGTTGGATCTCCGTTTATTATTTGTTTAGTTTATTTTCTACTAAGAATTTGTGTGAATGATTTTGTACCTTTTTTGCCTTTAACAAAACATTTTTTTCTTTTAATTCAAGTTTTTCCCTTGCAAAAATCTTTTTAATGACTTTCTAAGAAAAGTCAGCTAACGCCCGTCAGAGGTCATTAAAATTAATAGTAAAAAATTAATATGCATATTAATGATAGATTGAGAACGGGATCTCAATATGAACACTATGATTATTTCTTATTGTAAAATGTTCAAGAAAATATTAAGTGCTGGTTTTGTTCTTTTGGTTTCTCGTTACAGCTTATTTTCATTGGACGCGTATATAACACTGCTTTCACAGCTCTTGATGACCTACGTTTTATAGAAAATGGCTGCTCCACAGTTGTCAATCAAAGTAGGTGCATAGTGTCTATTGCTGCACAAACATGCGGGCCATCCAGTTCATCCAGTTCATCCAGTTCGTTCGTTCGTTCGTTCGTTCGTTCGTTCGTTCGTTCATTCTCTTAACTAAATCATTCGTTCGTTTGTTCGATCGTTCGTTCGTTCTTTTATTCATTCATTCCTTCCTAGATTCATTGTCTCTTATCATCAGGTAACCCATCCTGCTATTTTGATGATGATCTCTGTGGCTGGAGAATAGATGACGTATGGACAAGGACAATATCTAAATTGTCCTCGATGTCCAAGCAATATCCCTTACAAGGTAAAGTATCAAATTACTCGGCCAATAGTAATGATTATTACGAATATTATGAAATCATTACATGTCCCTGTCTTTGGCCACTTCTCATACTTTGCTCCTTTTTCTCAGAGTCACATGATGCTTACTTAAGTTTGTCCCAGTCACGTGACCGTCCAAGTACCATATCCAGTCCAGTCATACATCCTCGATCCCAGGGATGGCAGTGTTTCAGATTCTGGTTTTACAGTGGTGGAGTTTTTGATATGACAAAGCTGTCTGTGTCATTTCAAACAGAACAAGGTTTGACTGAATTTTGGAAGTACAGCGGCATTACCGATAAGTGGACCTTTATTCAGATTGATATTTCACGATATGAGATCTTAAAGGTAAAGATATAAATTGGTTATTTTCTCATCTTGAGTGAAAACGACTGCTTGAAGGGTGTCTGTGAAAAATAATGTCATGAGAAGTTTTTTTTCGCGATGGATTTTTTTTCTCAACATACGTTCACTTTTTTAGAAATTAACACACCGACCAACCCACTCACCAACCCACCCACCACCCCACCCACTAACCAACCCACTGACCGACCAATCAATCAATCAATCAATCAGTAATTTATTTATCAATCAATCTGTAATCTGTTTATATTAATACGGGAACATTTGATTTATACGAATAATATTGTTCAAACGTAGGGCCCGAGCTCTAGTGCCTGACCTTGGGCCTAAACTTGCTTCTGTGTTTGGGACACTTAGTTTTCAAAATATCCGATTACTCATTTTAGTCTCCGAATTCTAGCGCGAGTGCTCGAACAAATGTGTGTTCAAATTATTGCCAAGTGAAAATAGTGCTCGGGCACCGTGCTCAGGAAACAAATGTAAACAAACCCCAGTTAGCATGCAGCAGAATCCACTAGTTCTGGATCTTCCTAAATCCGGCATTCAGAACTGATACATTATTAGGATTCCCCTGCATGGGAAGAACTAATACTTATTGAAGGTTTTTGTTTTTGTTTTTATTTATTTTTATTTTTTTTGTTTTGTTTGTCTGTTTGTTTTTTTGTTTTTAATTTTTGCGCTTTTATGTAGATTATAATAGGTGGCATAAAGCATTACCAGAGTGCAATATTGGCCATAGATGACGTAACCTTCTTAAAGGAAAAGTGCAAAGGAATACCTGGTAGGTGATATGCTGCTACTGACACGAGAACTATCGTATTTCTTGATGATCATGATAAAGGCGACGACGATTATGATGGTGAGAACGACGATGATGATGGTGGTGGTGATGATGATGATGATTCGAAGATGTTGGTGGTGATGATTACGATGATGACACCGACCAACAAACAGACAAGCAAAAACAAACAAACAAGAAAATGAATAAACAAACAACAATGCGAGATTATGCTATTTTAGTTAATGGTATTTTACTTCTTATTAACCGATAAAGCAAAAACTTATGTCTGCGACTACTGCTAGACTTCTAATGTTATGTTGGGTTCCACCTCGAGAAGCTGTCATGTTTGTTCCCAACTATCCCACAGAAACTCCTTTACCACTCACGCTGACCAGAGAAAATTCCGTGGCGGTTCCTTCACTAGCAAGCAAACAAGAGAAACAAACAAGCAGGGAAAAGTTTAGTTGACTGAATTGAAGGACAAAGGAAAATCTAGCTTGATATACCATGTCTGAGATATAGAGAGATCACTAAGAACATAAAGTCGTGGGAAACACACAAACACATATTTGAATTATATGATGTAGATAAAACTGAGTGTTTTACCTACATCACAAGTGTTGACAAAACAGCATAGAACGTGAAAAAAAGCGTTTTGTAAAGCTTTTATAAAATAATATAATATGCTTCCATGCTCTTATATCACACAATTATTAGCCAATCAGAGCGCGCGTTATATCGTAGTTATTTTATAATGAGTAGTAATAACAGCAATATTGTTTTAGTTTTAGGTCTTGAATGCCATGGATACAAGACTCTTGATTCACACGACCGGAGAATCGACTTTGATTCTGGTCACTCCGCGAAACCAGCAGACACGTTCTTTGGAACCAGTATCTGGAACCGGATTACAGAAGCTGCTGGCAACCAAGTGGCAAATTATTGTCACAGTGGTAGCGGTTATCTTTGCTCATCAAATTACAGAGTATGGGTAAACGGTTCATTGCCTTCACTTGAAGAAGGTGCGGTTAAACGCACAGCATGGGGTACTTATCACTCTCTAAGTGGATGTCGAAACACAAATGCAACGGCAAAAATAAGAAACTGTGGTGGATTTTATGTTTACCAGTTTCCAAACCCCTTTTCTTATCAAGCTGTTAGATTATGCTCTATGTACACACACGGTGAGTATGTCTTCAAATCATTTGTTTACATTTCTCCTGAAAAGACTCGGACATTACACGGTCACGTACGGCACGTCTTGCACGTTTTTCATTCGTAGACACACGAGATCTGTGAAGATCTATGAAGATGATCATATCAAAATAACTGGAAAAAAGACACTTGTAGCTGAAAAAAGGATTCTGTATGTGTTTCAGAGGTTCTTGGTCTGGATGTACGGAAAGAATGGAAGGACTGGAAAAACAAATTCACCCAATCACAATGGATTATAACTAAACATGACCAACATCCAATCATCCAGCAATCCATAAAAGGTGAGACACACACACTCATTTAGCTCTGGTTTAGCTCTCTCTCTCTATACTAGTTAACTCGCTAGTTTCCATTAGCTCTATTGGTTGGCAGACCATCGCCCAGTATGTTCAAAGAAGTTGAAGAGAAAACAGCACTGTCATTTCCTTCTATTATGATCCGCAAATTTTCATATCTTCAATGCAACTATACCGTAGACGTATTATGGAGATGGTGGTGGCTTTGTTAGAGATGAGGATGGTTATGGTGTTGGTGTTGGTGAGGATGATGGTTGTGATGGTGATCGCGATATTGTTAATGACGATGATGATGCTGGTGATGATGCTGGTGATGATGGTGATGATGATGCTGGTGATAATGATGGTTGTGGTGGTCAGGATGATAATGATGAACATAATGATGGTAATGCTGTTGATTTTCAGGTAAAAGTCTTCCAGATGATCGTGACTATGGATTGCTGTTCAACGGAAGTGCGTCACTACGCGTTCAAACCAAGGGATCACTGAAAGCCATGACACTGTGTCTGTGGATATCGATTAATGGTTCTTCACCAGTAACTTTATCAATGGTTATAAAGAATGCAGGAGTGAACAATAGTGGTGTTACACTGGATAGGATCACAAACATCGCAAGGTATCCAACATGGCTGCCATCACGAATTATCATGCAAAGGTGCTATTGGTAATCCATGGGGCGCTAATCAACGCTAAAATTGCTATCTCCCCTGCTATTAATCTACATCATTTTTCTACGTTACAGACCCAAACGATTCAGGATAATCTTGATCTAAGTCACAATCTATGTGTTTTTGTTGTTGTTGTTTTTTGTTTCCCAGCACTGGACTCAATAAGTGGACGCACATTTGTGTCTCGTGGAAATCTGATTTTGGAGTTCTGCAGATGTACATTGATGGCACCGCAAAGAATCACAAACTAGGAGTGTTGGACAGGAAACAACTGCGAGGTATGCAATGATGACACTAAAGAAAAACGCGTACGCATGCGTGCATTTTAACACGTTTCGAAGAATTTAAGAGATTCTTAGTATGAAAAGAATTGCTCGTTTTCTCCGATTATGCAAAAAGTTTCGGAGGTATACTTTAGTGGGACCAATATATTATATATATAAAGACTATGTAAGAATTACCTTTTAAGTTTTAAGTACTTGTTTGTTTGTTCAGTATTTTTATTTCAGCCCATGCGTCATTCCCTTGAAAATATGGCTCATTTTCTCAAGACTTTCAGTAAAACAAACAAATGATTCGCATGGAAATGACATGCAGCCTCCTATAAGTACTGATATACTTTTATTAAATCTTTCTGTATTTTCAGGTGCAACTATAAAAATAACATTCCAATCAAATCAAACCAACGCATTGTTAAAGTTTAGCAGACTCAATATCTGGGAGAGTGTTTTAACAGAACACGAGATTCTCTACATGTCTTATGAATGTGGAGGGGAGAATGGAACCCACCTGAAGTGGAATGAATATCGTAATAATATGACTGCAGTATCAGACCATCCTGTTATGGAATACAAGTCCACGTGTATTGGAAAACAAGGTAACCAACAAGCAAGTATTATAATACTTCTGAAATAAGTTAAAGTTTATTGAAAATATTCGCAAATGATTGGTTGCTAAGTACAAAAGTAAAGAATACTTAACACTGACGTCCCATTCGTCATGAAGTGCTTTTCCAGGGAAACAGTGACGGTGCACATTTTAACCCACCTTCTATCCATTACTGCTGTGTCGTAAGGGTATTTAAAGCTAAATCTATGCGGATTATGGAAGTCTCAACCAGTCTGTGAGTTACCGATGGCCGGACCTACGACTATCAGGAAGCGCACTAACACGCAGGAATCCCTTTCCAGAAATCAACATTTATCAGCCATTCATTCCATCCATCTTTTCATCCACCTTCTATTCATTTTCCCCCCTCTAATTCAATAGCAAATGTTCTGAGTGTCCGTCATCAGTCTACAAAACTCCAAAATGTTGCTGAGATTGTGAGCCCGCGATACGAACGCTCTTCGGTATCTCCCGGAAGATGTCTGAAGTTCAGGTATCAACTGTGGGGACCTGGGGCAAGAGGCATCAAAATCTA
>JAAAQI020068784.1:0-17310 GCA_011800005.2 Stichodactyla mertensii | reverse complement strand
ACAATACATTGTAAGAAGGGGGAGGGGGGGGGGGAAGACATTTACTGAAAGATCCTTTTCGGTGTGCAAGATCCTCAATTTCGGTTTCTCTTGTCGTTTCGCGACAAAAACTCATTTGCAGCATCGAGTAGTCGAAGTAAGTCGATTCGAAATGGCGGCAATTTTTTTTTTTGGGTGGGGGGGGGGGGGGGTGGGGGGGGGGGGGGGGGGGGGGGGGGGAAGGAGTGGGATGGGAGGGTGGCTATAGACCCCCAGCCCGCTTCGCGGTCCCTGAAAATGCCTTTGATTTGCCCCGTCGACTACCGCACGAATAGCGACATGGCGTGGTTGAAATACCAACCTATCAATGAAAATAACTAAATCAGTCAAAGTTAGTAAACCTTTGGTTTTGATTGGCCTTCTAAATAAAGTTTTATATATTATTAATAAGAACAATAAACCCACGTGGGAGCATCAGCGATGTTGAGCCAGAATCAACGAACTGGGCTTCCTGTGCTCCTGTGATTGGCATTCAAAGGTTTTCCATTATAACTCGTTTCTCGAATAAGTCCTTGGCCAGTTGATAGGTCTTGCAAATGCCTTGTGTATACAGCCCACGTAGTGTGGTATTGGTGCCCACGCGCTTTTACTAGTTGGCGTCGGGTTAACAACAAACGTCCCTCGTTCTGATTGGCTGTCGGGTAATTGCACGCCTACGTGACTCGTGTCCAACATGGGCAAGAATAAAAACATACTATTTTGACTCACACTTAGGAACAAAATTTCCATTTATTGTGCATTTTTGTTTTGTTTTCTTACTATTGATTGCCTTTTACTTCCTTCTCTACACTTGAAGATATTTCTCTTTTTCATATTTCTAGGATTTTTTCTTTTGCATTAAAAAATAAATAAAATGAAATAAAATAAAAATAAAAATAAAAATAAAAATGAAATGAAATGAAATAAAAATAAAAATAAAAATGAAATAAAAATGAAATAAAAATAAAAATAAAAATAAAAATAAAAATGAAATGAAATAAAAATAAAAATAAAAATAAAAATAAAGTAAAAATGAAATAAAAATAAAAATAAATCCAATTACAAATACGCTGGATAAATCCCCAAAAATTCTTATTCATTTTTCAACAAAACTCAATGAAAAGCGTAGTTTGATTCTTAAGATAATGAATAATTTCTTTAAAGGGTTTCTTTCTTTTGTCTTTCAGCAGACTACCAAGGACGCAAGCGTGTCATTCTTCCCGCCCTTTTTCGCCAAATTATGAATATTTGATCATATTTAAGTATGTTGCCCCCAAAATGCAATCTGATTGGCTCACGAGCTAATTAACCCAATCAACGTAACAGCCAATCACCAATCAGCATTCATAGATAGCGCGTTCTTTGATGATATGTTCAATGTTTTTATTTAGACCTCGGTGAAACATTGATTGCGGTGATGACTTTATTCAACTATATATGACTTCATAGCGAACGCCTAACAAGTGACGCCAGCCAAGCAGCGGTAGCCGTTTCAATCAAATTCCCGAGTCAACCTAACACCAATCACACCCTAACTAGTGTTTACCTTTTCCCCAACTAATAACTTTTCACAGCAAGTGATTTTGTCAGCTATCTTGTCCCTGATTGGCGTTTCTTTTAATTGATAGGAGCCCAGACAATGAAAATGTATGGTCAGGTCTTTGAAACTGTGTTTATCTCTTACAGCTTGAGCATTTTTCTAAGTCCTCTTTGGACTAAAATAAATTCAATATTACGGATCTTAAATCGCAAATTAAGTCTTTTTTTATGAAAGAAAGAGACAGCGAACAAACAGAAATGGTCTTTTCTGGAATGCTTTTCAGTGTTCTCAAACCGCACCGAAGTTCTAGGAGGTTTTTGCGCCAGATATAACTCAAGACTGATCCGTCTATCAAGCCTCTTCTTCTCGTTTATAAACTTTGGGGATTTATAAAGGATAAGATGTCTCGGCTCAAATTCTCTTTTTTGATACTTTTGATTTTTACTTTGACTTTAAATTCTCTTGTGTGTAAATTGATAAAATATTTAAAAACTTTATAACTCCGTTTTTGTGAACTTTTATCAGTAATACCTTGGAGATACATATCAAACCAGGTTTAAATTTACTTGAAATTTTCGATGGATATTTTTATCTTTAAGGTATTGTCCATAACAAAAAACTAGTCCAGAAATTCATCCTTGAGTAATCTGAGTAATAATGAGACTTATCTACCAGTATATCAAAGCTTAAATTCTTATAACGTATTATCAGTTTTGTATTCTCAGTTTGTAATAAGAATTCCTAATGTCATCAGCAGACTGTTTAGAGAACTCAAACAGGTGTGCGAGATACGACGCTTCTGATTGGCTGGATTGTTTTGGCGCCAAAGGGTGTGTTCTGTAGCTTGTCAATCATTTATTAGCGTACTTTGTGGGAACCGTATTTTAGTCAATCAGAAGAGAGCGACAGATTCAAGATTATTTACATAATTCGACTTAGTGACTAAGAATTAAAACTGGAGCATAATATCGGGGATTCCGAAATTAAGCTATTGAGTTCAATGGTTTGAAGTGATAAGACAGTAAAAAATTCTCTTGGTTACAATCGAGGATTTAATCCTCAAATTCCTGAATGCTGTAGTCAAGTTAGTTTTTGGCGACCACATTTAGTTGTGGTCAATCATTGCAGAACGCTCAAAGAGGCGGGCCCTCGGGGCGATTCTCCAGTTTAAAAATGCTATCTAAAAGTTTAAAAAATTCAAAGATAAATATACAGCAAATTGGAAAAATTTAGCCCCAAACTTAACTGTACAAAACCATTCCCGTACTTGTACATACTTAGCTTTTTGGACATTTTTTTTACAGCAAAATAACTTATTATCTTTATGTAAAAACTTTGTACGGTGAACTTAAGCTTTTCCATGGTTTCTTAGAAAGCCATTCCTTTGAATTTTAATACCTAAAACACGAGAGTAAACTTTCTGGCTCAAGTCGATAGTCACTCAGCTCCCTTAGTAAAATTACATAGACTTCATATTTCGGACATAAGTAATTCTATTTCATTTCGATCATTCTGCATTCTATCATTCAGTTCAGAGTAGGAAAACAACATATCTAAGAGAAACAAAGTCTTACTACAGAAGGTTTGGGGCAGACAAATCACTGGAAATGCGAGTGAAATTTTAAGCCGACCGGATTAGTTTTGTCTTGTTTTTAGTACTCTCCCTGCACTTTAAATTAATTCAGAGAATCGAAAGCTTTTTTTCCTAGCAACTGGAGCTGAGCTCCAAGAACAGAGCCAAAGTCAAACGAGATTAGTTTCGTCAAATAGAAGAACATATTTTGATTCCTCTCAGTGGTTCTAAGGAGCTTTTGAATTACGCGTTTGGCGATAACTTGAACGATAAATTTTGTTTATTCATACTTTCTGACCCTAGGCTATTAGAATTGTTGAATTGTGATTTTTAAATGCGAGGAAAATAAACTCAGTGTTTCTTTTTCCAAGAACACTATCATTATCAATCTCCCGGACGCTAAAAACGTACGTTTTGACATCTACACTAAGCTTAACCCTCAATGTTGTCTTAAGGGTATCGCTATGTTGTTTTTTCCTATTTAGTGTGCGAGAGGAAGAGAAGATTTCGAATTCTGAATCGTCAGTGGAGGAAGACAGGTGGGATGAAATCAGCTCGTTGGCAACGAAATATTGTGACAGATGTACGATGAAAACAATCGCTGTAAAGAACTTCTAAATCGCGGCCAAATTCTAACTTCCGTCTGAGAAGTACATCTCTCTTCATTGATAAGCGTTCTACTGCAGAAGAAAGCTGTACTTTCTTATCTTGGAAATTTAGACTCGGGTTTCAAAAGGGATTTACAAAATTCGGATAAGCTAAGTTGGTTCCCAGCATGCACCTTTTTTTCAGTGTTCTTGTTCAGAACTCTGTAATAACAAAGAATTCGAGAAAAGAACTTTCGGTTTGGAGTTTTCGGGTCAATTAGTAGAGTCATCGGCTTTGGCTAGCAAACCACAGTTTTACTCTCGTGTTTACTTCAGAGACTCGAAAATGCTTTAGCGATAATCTGAAGATTTAGTCGAATTCGTCTGACCAGCTTTTTAGAGGCATTGCTAAGCCCGCAGTGTTAGTTCTTTGCATAACACCGGGTGACAATTATAATTTGAGAGTACTCCATGAAATATTGATTGAGGAATTCGGTGGTTGGTAGGAGAGTGCCATGAATAAATTGGCATAAACAAGTGTAAAGCTCCACATTTGTTCAATTAGGACGAAATAGGAAGATCTGCACTCCTCTGGTATACGCTCTCATCACACAAGTATCTCGGTCCACTAGACGCTAAAAGATACATATTTGTGACAGGTCGACAAATAGGAATCGCGCACGCGTTAGGCTTACTTGTGGCCAAGTGGGAGTATCTCTCTACGCAAGGTTAATCCGTTATTTTGGGATTACGTCTTATTTCTTTAATGTTGACAACTGCATCTTCAGTTCCGTCCTCCGTCAATAGCAATGAACCTCCTCGAGGAACGGGGATCTATCGCTATAAACAGATCATTGAGCAGATGGATGGCATAGGACAGACTGCCGCCGCAGCAAGTATGAGCGACCCGATCGTCATCAACGTCTCTGGTAAGAGATTCGAAACTTACGAAGAGACTTTAGCGCGATTTCCTGATACGCTCCTCGGAAGCCCGGCAAGAAGGGCTAAGTTCTTTAATACCAAAAAGGGGGAATACTTTTTCGACAGGCATCGGTCGGCTTTCGACGCGGTCCTGTACTATTATCAAGCCGGTGGAACGTTGATTCGTCCAGAACATGTACCACCTCATGTATTTATCAACGAAGCCATATTTTACGACCTGCCCGATGAGGCCTTGAATATGGTACAACAAGAAGCTGGAATCGTCGATGTACCGGAAGAGAAACTCCTCCCCAAGAATTACTATTTCCGCGTCTTATGGCAGACCTTAGAGTTCCCAGAATATTCTCTATTTGCTAAATTCCTTGCGATTTTCTCGGTTACCATCATCGTTCTTTCCTTGATTATTTTCTGTGTGGAAACACTGCCGGAGTTCTCTCCAGAGCCCCCCAAAAAACCAGCAAATGCGTCGGACGACTGGCAACCTCCTCCAGGTCCGTACGAAGATACATGGTTCAAGATGAATACATTTGTGATTGCTTGGTTCACCGGCGAGTACCTGCTTCGTTTGATAGTTTCTCCCGACAAAATCAAATTCCTCGTTTCCTCGCTAAATATTATTGACCTGCTTTCTGTCTTACCCTACTATGTCCAGTTAGCGCTTGACAGTGGAAACTCTTCTATCTCTGTTCTACGAGTTGTCAGAGTTGTTCGTGTGTTTCGCGTTTTCAAGCTGTCTCGTCACTCGCGAGGGCTGCAGATACTCGGCAACACCCTGCGAGCAAGTCTAAATGAACTCCTTATGCTTATGTTCTTCTTGGGAATCGGAGTTATGATATTCGGGAGCTGTGTTTACTATGCTGAAGGGGGCTTAGATAGTGATTTCAAAAGCATTCCTCACTCTTTCTGGTGGGCTGTTGTCACCATGACAACAGTTGGATATGGGGATATATCGCCAACAACTTTCTGGGGGAAAATCGTTGGAGCTTTGTGCGCGATTTCAGGTGAGTTAGTAAATTTACGTCTTTTCGTTTGTGCACGCGGCCGCCATTTTGTGTCATTTTTTGTCACCAGTTGTTGTTCCGGTGTCCTCAATAGTAAACAATAACTGGTCTTCTTCTTATCTATCCTCCCTCAAAAATATACCATAGCAATTGTACATTGTACAAGCGTTCGAAGAAATTCTAAAGAAACTCGAATCAAACTACCATCGATAAGAAACCATTATCGAAGAGTGTCTAAATTTTTTATCCGTCATGTAACCCAATTATATGTGATGCCCGTTTGCAATCCAGTGCAAATAGAAAGAATAAATATCTATCGAAGCCACAGGTGAATCGTTTGCGGAAGTCAAAAAGTTAGATATTTTAGAAAAATTCGAGAGGAATTCTCAGTAGTTCAAGGTAAAGCGAATCTTTGGCTTTTAAATATTAATATTTTAAAGTCGTGAATCAATGCATAGACGAGAGAAAAGAAATGCCGAGCTTGTTCGAGGCGAGTGTCGAAAAGAATTTTATTTTATTTTCAAACTTTCCAAATCCGCTGATAGTTCCGTGTAAAGGAATTTAGCTAAGATAAAATTAAGAATAGAAGAAAGCGAAGTATTCCCAGCTATATTAATGTAAGAAGCCAAATTCAATTACAAGAAAAAATAGTTATTTGACTAAAATCCAAAAATATTCAATTATTAATGACTTTCTCTCAACTGAATAATTTTCTTAAAATAAATTCAAGAACGCAGACATATGAATTTATCTCTTTCCCTTGATTTCGGAGCAAAATGTTGAGATTTTTCTCGAAGTATATAGTGTAATTATTCAAGTCTTGGTATGGGATATTTCAATTCAAAAATAACATGAGCACTGACAATTCGCAAGTGTTTTGGCGAAAACTGTGAATGATTTATATATCGATAGTCACTATCCAATGTAATGTTTTTCTACTCCGAGAATTCCAGTAGCTTAGTCTAAAATATCCTCACGCGATTGACTTCCAGCGATATGTTTACAAGCGGTTTGTTGTAATGGCAGAGTGCAAGTTTACCTTCAAACCGAAAAAAAATTATTCAATTGGAATTTCGGAAAATGCAAATGAGTTGGAGGCGCAGTAGGGGAAAGCCAATTTTAGCTAATGAAGTTCAGAAGTTGAAAACGATAAAGAAAAGAAAAACCATGAAGACTTGCTGTGTTTGTGAGCCTCAAAGCAAGCGAATTAAAAATCTTGAAACTGCAACTACACGCGAACCTTGGGTTTCCACCACTCAATTACCTTCCAGTTAAAGTTACACGCACAAGTCAACTGATTCTAATAAATTTTGCAAAGATATTACATAAAATACTAAGCCTGGAGACTTGGCTTGGGTATGGATTTAGTATATTTATTTACTGACAAACTTTCTGGTGATTTTACCAAAAACTAAACGTAAAAAAGTTGTCTGTAATTGAAGCGCAGGTTGAGAAAACTATCAAAACCTGACGAATTCAGAATTCTTTTACCGCAGTAGAGAAGCATTTATAAGTGAAAATTGTAAGGCTTTTAGATTATATTTACATGAGAATATCTTAGTGAGTCATTCATTCAAAGTCCTCCAAAGGTAGTGGTTTGTGTACCAGCACTGCGCATAGATTAGTATAAGAAATATGACAAAGAAATAAGTTTGTATGTCGTTCCTTTTTGTCTACAACTCTCACTTTTGGACCAAAAATTTTGCACGAATATTTACATGTTTTCAGAGTACCCTTCTAAAATATTTGACGACATGAATAGTTAATGAGGTTGCAATTCGTGTTTTGAAGGAAAGAACAGGTGCATTCTATAAACGAAAGTTTTCTTTTATACTTTCTCGTTTCAAGACACTTTTAACACGGTAAAAAATCCGTGTTCCAGAATGTGGTTGCCCACATCTACGATGGCCGCCTTTGTTTCAACTGATAGACTTCACCAAATATGACCCAAGATTGACTTTACTTTGGTTTTTGGTCTTTCATATCTTCAGAATTCAATGTTTAGTGGTTCAAGCGTTAAATTCTTGTGGTCTTTGCGGAGGGCAGGAGTTTAAAATGCGGGGGAAAGCGTCTTCAAAATACTTTTTTGTTTGAAACGGGTTTTTCTTTTAATATTACATAAAAGGGTTTATATACTTTGGGAACTGTCTTTTGGCTAGTGTCCATAGATTATCTCTGTGGCATAATCCACCGAAATTACTTTTTTGTTATTTCTATATGTCTCGTTTTGACTTCCAAGTATTAACTATTATTAATTTTAGTTTCTTAAAACCATAGTCTCATTGCAACTGCTGAAACAAGTTGGTCCACTTCACTAGCGCGTAGTCGAGATTTTCAGTCAAGAGAAAGCAGATTTGTCGCTGTAAGAAGCGCTAAAAGCTAAGCTAAACAATGTCCGCAAAAATCAAAAGAAAATCGTTAACACTTCAAAGCAATCTTTATGGACATGTTAAATTTGCTCCAACGATTCAACTTTTTGACTTGAATTAAAAAGAATGAGATAAAAATTCTTGTTTTAATCTCATATGAGTTGAAATGATTTTCATAGTTGATTCTGGTTATTTCTATTTTAGTTTTCCCGCTGTTTCCTAAATATTTAAGTATATATATCTTCAAATGCGAGGATCCTGTCAAGTTAAATCTATTCACTTTAAATAATCGCCAAAGTTTTCGTGTGCTGAGGAAGTATCTTCGTATGACCATCAATAATAACTCTCTCCATGTGTCTTAGAATAAAGAATATTCACTTACGAATAGATCTTTCTTGATAATTTGACCTATTTGAATTATTAAACCTAAACTTAGAAAATCAAAGCCTTGGTATGTGAAAATCGACCATTAGTTCCACTTCTAGATAACTTTGTTTTATCGTCGTTCGATCTTGTCTAATTTAGTTAACTGTAATGAAACGTCTAAATATTTTTGTGCTAAATATATGTACAAAGTGTTTGAAATTATTTTAGATTTTATGGAATTATTCTTAATATAATTGATGTATCAAAATCTTGCACTTTTAACTGTATTTCTTTGCCACTATTAATATTTTTTATATGCTTTTTCCCTTTCTTTTCTTTTCTTTTCTATGTTGAGGGAAAAAACAACGACAAATACCAAAAAACAATATTGGTATTCTTAAAATAATAATCAAATGGATCAAATGAAACTATCCTGAGATTTTTTATATTGGATTACATCAATTTTGGAATCTGTTTTTCATTTTCAACGTAGAAACATTCATTACAGATATCAAACACTTTTGATTTCAACACTGATTTGATTTACACTGACAACAATGACCAATAAGAATAACAGTAGTATTTTAGTTTTTCCTTTCTTTCTTATTTTCCTTACATAAATTTAAAGTCCTGATATTGCTAGTTTAAGTCCCATAATTCTATAAAAGCAAGAATAAAAAAACAAAAAAACAAAAAACAGAAATAAAAAGTTCACGATTATATTTCAAAATATATAGTCCTGCATACTTCACTTTTAAGATCTTAATCAGTTTCTGAAGATTTTGTTTCTAGCACTTAGTAAACAAAAACGTAAGGCTACTAATACTTTGGTTGTGTAATTTTATCTAGAAAAATTATACTTAAGAATTTAAAAAATACATTCAGATTCCTTGGACAGCAAGTATATTTTTGTCATGCGTATTACATGGTGTTCATTTTCTTTATTTTTACTTATATTCTTATTTATATAGATATATGTATTTACACCACACATATAAACTACATCTTTTTATCATAACTAAAAAACTATAAAAAGCAAGAGAAAAGAAACTAAAATATTCTAGTTCAACGTTGCTGAGACATTTTCAATTTCATAGGACGTCATTAACCAGGGAAAATATTGGTTTTCCAGAAATAAGAATTTTCATTTAATTTTCATTTCCCTTTCATGTACAAGATTTTTGGCTCATTTTCTTTTAATGACAAAAATTTATCAAAAGATTTATGGGACGATAATAAAAATTGTTTGCCAAACAAAAGCTAAATTACTATTTAATTTCCTCCATCGTTTAATTACATATGAGATGACATAAATTTTGTTGTTATTACTGAGGGCTTCTCGTCTTTTAGTAAGCCATGCCAAAAGTACACTCAACGTCATCTTCTTTGCCTTATTTACATAAGCCCCACATAAGCCCAAGAGGATCTCTTCCTGATAACTGAAGGTTTCTTCTTGTGTCTAGCCATTTTGGGCCTTTTGTTGTTGTTGTTGTTGAAGATATTGTCATACTATGTAAGCCTGCGTTCAAGGGATGCGGTTGTTAAGGAAAAAACGTTAGCCGCCATATTGTGTGGTGGTTGTTCGAGTTCTTGACAGATATCCTTTCTTTTATGATTTCGCTTTTCAAAAGGCACCTATGAGGACGTTATCAATTTGTACTTTGCATATTGGATATCTCTCCAACGAGAAGACAGATGGACAAACGGAGAACGCCATTCTCGTTTATTATGAAAGTTCTTTCGAATCAGGAAGAGATAGTCCTGTAGGGCTTATATGAACTTTAAAGTTATCAATTTATTTGATTATCACATGGTCCTTATCGATAAATGTGTCCTCTTTCTATATGGCGAAAACAAAGGAAAGACGCGGGGGAAAATATGAATAATTCCTCTAAAGATAAAAAATTCTTTCACAAACCTTGTTTTAGAAACACCTATATGTTTTATATTTGATTATGATGCTTATTTATTGTTTATTCTCTGTACCAAGATTCGTTTCGATAATACTACAGAAACAACTCCGAGAAAGCTACATGTCAGCGGCTTTATTGGTCGAAATAAGCATCCGCAATACTGATTGCAACTAAAGACTTAAATGACATGCGCAGCTCTCACAGATAATCAATAGACGTTTGTTTTCATAATAGCAGATTTCTGTTGCTAAATAAGGATCTTCTTCATTAAAATAACTTCTACCATCTGAAAGAACTCGTAAAAATCAGTAACTTTAGAAAGTTTGTGCATCAAAATTTAAAAAGACATTGTGGATCAAAATTAGATAACTTTGTATGGATTTCACAGATCAGGCCTTGGTAGCCTGGTTTTCATGTTTCCTCACAACTTAAAATGCTTAACTTTCATATTTTACTTGGATAAACATTGGATAAACATCTTCTCTCAAATGGAAGACCCAATTTTTACGAAATAACATGTAAAACATAATGATATGTTACACTAGGCAATGTTTCGTGCGGCTTGTTTCCCAACAAAATTGCGAGACAAGTTGCAAGGAAAATTACCTAGTTTAACCGCACCTTAAGTGAGCTTTATTGATAAGATTTTCTGCTTTCTTTTTAGGTGTCTTAACGATTGCACTGCCAGTTCCCGTAATTGTCTCAAACTTTGAAAACTTCTATAACAAGGAGGTGAACAGACGTAAAGAGGAACAGCTGCGAAAGGACGAAGAAGAAAGACAACGACAACAAGAAAAGAGAAACAAGGAGAAAAAACTGGAAGAAATGGGATTGTCAAAGAGCCGTGGGATTCTTGTTTGCGGGGTGAATGGGTGTGATGAGCCACCCAATCAGATAGCCCAAACAACAGTTTAATGAATAATTAGCGTGGCGATCGTTTTGCTAACGTTCGCTGTGGCTTTCTTGAATTTTCATGATATGAAGTTTTCACTTCGATGTTTGTATTTCTTGGAACTTGTTTCTCGATCAAATTTTGGAAAATATTTTATATATACGCAGGAGTTATATTCGAAGCGAGGGACGAAATGAAACGCTACAGCAAACAGAGATACGAACTGCGCGTCCTACCCCAGACGACGAATTTCAAAATGGCCTTCCATGTGACCCAAAATTGAACAAGATATCGTATCAACGAAGGTAGCGTTCATCCCAGATGGAAACTTTGAAAGAGCGAAAAATTTCGAACAGTAAAGCAAAATATTAGATCTTTTGTCAAGTACAATTCAATTAGCGATGCAAGCAAATTTGCATTTTTTAAGCCTACCCTTCAACGGGACTAACAAAATCGTGAAAGGTCGTCAAAATTGTACTTTCAATTACATAAAAAATGACAATGAAAATGGCCGAATTATGAGATGAAATTCACAAACAAATATGCACACACAAAATTCCAAGGAATGCTAATGGAATTATCACTACGAAAACTGAAGACGATGCCTCAAGCGTTTCACTTACAGATTAACTTGGATAATAAGCACGGCACGTAGAAACAAAAGGCAGGAGTTCAGGCCGGGGGACACGAAGATCTTATAACCAGAAACACTGGAATAACTTACAAAATGCGCTGTTGAAGGATAGTCTCACTACAACTAAACAGATGCATTAAAACTTTGGTGTAGCAACACTGACAGCAACAGTAGTTTCACAAAAATTAGGAGGAAACTGCACAAGACACGAACAGAGAAACCAGAAGAAATACTTACTGCGCATCCAAGAGACAACAAAGATGATTCACAAATTTGTTATTTTCATGAAAATGAATCACTGAAAATGCGCTATTTTTGGCCCCTTGCGTTCTCAAGTGTACTCCAATGGGCTTCCAAGTTTTCATTCAACAAGGTTACTTAAAAGTTGTTCACCTTCTATGACAGACTCAGAATTAGTCCCACAAATATCATTCCGAATCAACAAGGAAGATGTTCTTCAATTGGTATGATGAAATGAGCTTTTCGGTATTTCAGGAATTATTAATGCACCGAAATATGAATAATACAAAGTGTCTAGGAAATCAAACATTTTAGAATTTATAAACATAACTTCAAAATTTGTATTAAACAGTAGTTGGAAAATTTCAAAAACAATCCCGAAAAACAACTATTTCCAATGCGACAAAATATGTAGACGCACTCCAAGAGATGCAATAAGAAGTAGCACAATTTTAAGCTAATTCAACCCTCGTGACTCGTAGCGTGACATGACTACGTACACGTGCGTGACCAAAGTGCGTGATCAAAACAATTCCAATTTCAATATATATTTGTGTATATTCGTTTTTTATTCCAATCGCACCCTTTTGTGCAATTTTGTCTGATAGCTATTTCATTTTGTAGTAACTTGTCAATTGAACATTTAGACCCAGAGCCAGAATGAGCTACGAGTCAATAGCCTCAAGGTGTAGCCGCATGAGCTAATTGACTTGTAGCCCATGAGGGCGAGAGGTCTAATTGTTTGTGTATAAACAAACTAATCGGACAAAAAGTAAGCAAACTCTCGAAAATCTTCTGAAAACCTGGCAAAATGCGATGCAAACGCCATTTGTTTTTCTCTATTAGGGGATATCACCAATAGAAATGAGAGTTGCCAATCCGAATGCAAAATCTGTGATAGTCTGCCAGTTTGTTTATACTTATCCCAGATGTGATCTTCTAAGACCGACTATCTAAGCCAAAGTTCTTGCAGTTACGCATAATTTAGCAGGCCAAAATTCTACAAAGTAACGTAATTTGCTGATTCCCGTGTTTCGTTTGATCTTCCATCGTTTGTACTTGGCTGAGGCTTTCATGAAGAGAAGGAAAGAAAGGAAGGAAGGAAGGAAGGAAGGAAGGAAGGAAGCAAGGAAGCAAGCAAGCAAGCAAGCAAGCAAGGAAGGAAGAAAAAAGACCAACAATAACCAGGAAGCGCATTACACCAGAAGTAGAATTAGCCAGAAAAAGATAAATCGGAAACGCGGTGACTGCTGAAATGCGAACAGTGCAATGAATTATGAGCTTCGATAAACGGTCTTAAAAGAGAACAATATCCCAAATGTGCAAATGTCAGAGACAGAGGCTTCACCAGAGCAATTCACCACTTTCCATACATCGATTCACTGACCAAACACAAAGCTCTCGAGCGAGGCGTCAAGGTTCAGTGGCCTTAGTTTCAAAGGTTTATGCGAATTTTACCTTGGAGCCTCGGCTGAATGCTTTGTGTTTGACAAGTGAACCGATGTATGGAATGTGGCGAATGGATAAAAATATTAGTGATCTTTTATTTTGAATATTTATTAAGATTTTTTAAATTATTTCATACCCTGGGTAGGTTCTTCATGTCGTCATTAAGTTGTTAACAACGTGTATGAGAGAACGTTTTTATGTTGCATATATGGAAAACCTACTTCGTGATCTGAGCCCCAGTTTCTCACACTCTTAGAATGCACACCCGCTTCCCATTAGGAGTTTTCCCCAATTCTTTAAGATTCGCGGCGCGCGCGAAGTCAGGGAACAAAAACATTGAAACCTGATGGTAGTTTTGAGAAAATACGTCTACTTTGTCTAAAAAATATAATTAGGATATTTCGATTTGGATATTATATTCAATTCTGCCATTCTAAATCGTTGTTTCGCATTTTAGTCCATATTTGGCAAATGCCATCTGTTATCTGTTCAGTTTTTGAAATCTTCTTCATTACACTTGGGCCCCCTAACCAGACCCTGACCTCGCTTGCACGCGCTCAATCAAGAAGAATTATGGGCAACACCTCGGGAAGTAGCATTAATATCAGTGCCTTGATACTTCTGAATATTGTTAAATTAGTGTTCACTTTTTGTTTAATAAGATTCTTATCTTTATCATAGTTTGAAACATTTTTTCTTTCTTCTTTTTCTATAAATAAACTGCGATGGGTGAAGACGACGGGCTCGTCTTTTGAACGATCAGTGGCATTTTCCAAATACGCATGCGTGCACAATTTCTTAATGAAGTTCTTATATGTCTGCGTATCTTTTTGTACTCGAGAGTTTGTGGACAAAATTAATTTCTCTAAATCTTTTCTATTCTAAAATAAACGCCGTTAAAGTTTGTCATTACGAACATCCCAGATGGGAATAGAAATTTGTCAATGACTGGGGATTACGATTTTTATGGATAAGATATTGCATATACTTGGCCTTCAATCAATAGAAACACTATTTCAATAAATTCTCAATATTCGATGAATGACTTTTCTTTCTATTCAGAGTAAGATTCAAATATGGCGACGATGACGTCACTTTAATCTCGCTCTCACCAGTCAATAAAGGATCCCAAAGCAATAAACAGATAGATTTCATCCAAGAGGACATCCTTTTTATAATGGCGGTCATGAAGGTACAATTTTCAAAAAGTTTATTTGAGGTTGAAGTTGGATCAAATTTTACAAAAATTACAGCTTTTTAGAAATCTATTTTATCTTTATCTTCTATTCTTCCATCTTATATCATCGCCGTCATGTTGGTCTATAAATTAACATTGACTTCACCTCAGTTTGTATGTGTTATCTGCTTCTAGACGGTGGGGATGTAATATTACTTGCTATTCTTGGGGATAACTACAAGTTGAAACTAGGTGGGGGAAAAATTATCAAAGTATATCTGATTTCTCTCTGTTATCATGTGATCATCAAGAGACCCTCAATTTGAGGCACTTTTTGTCTTTTGTTCAATAATGACGTCAAAATTCTAATCAGTTTGCGATAGAGCGAATTATAGCTGAGTTTGAAGCCGTCACGTGATGAATCCGCGATCGATCAATGAAATAATAACGATTAAGATAATAGTTGCAATAATATCAACAATAATAATTATCAATAATTAATGATATTCTTTCTCACGATTAAAACTTTTACCGTTTGATTTTCTTCATTTCGTGTCATTAAACCACTAGCTCAGTATTTATTAATTTCATGTCTTTCTTATGAACATTTTTTTAAATTCTTCACGATTACTAATGATAATATTTAACAATGAGAATGAGAATGAGAATAATATGCCAGTGTTCAAGAAAAATGGAGTGAAATAAAGTTCGAAAAGGAAAAACATTTGGGTATTGTGTCATAAGCTGATTCAATTCTGAATGATCAGTCATCTGGTTGGTTGGGTTGATTAGTTGGTTATAGTTGGTTACATGGTTAGTGGGTTACATGGTTGGTTGGTGGGTGGGTTGGTTGGTTAGTTGTTTGTTGGTTGAGTTGGTGGGTTGGTGGGTTGGTGGGTTGGTGGGTTGTTTGGTAAGTTGGTTGGTAGGTTGGTTGGTCACTGGGTTTGATTGTGGTTCGGTGGGTGAGTGGGTTGGTTTGTGAGTTGGTTGTTTGGTTTGGTGGGTGGGTTGGTTGGTGGATTGGTTGGTTGGCATGTTGGTTGGTTGCATGGTTGATGGGTTTGTGGCTGGGCTGGTTGGTTGGTTTGTGAGATGGTTGGGTTAATGGGTCGGTTGGCTGGGTGGTGGGGTGGTGGATGGGTTAGTTGGTTGGTTGGTTATTTGGTATTTTAGTTGGTTGATTGGCTGGTTAGTTGGTTGAGTGGTTGGTCGGTTGGTCGATTTAGTTGGTTGCTTGGTGGGCTACTCAATTGACAATATGGTTGGTTAGCTGATTAGTATTGGTTGTTTGGTTGATAAATTGATCAAATGGTTAGATATTGATTGGGATGGTAGGTTGTTTGATTTGATGTTTGGTTGGCTGGTTTAATGGGTCGTTTGTGATGGTAATTTGGTCGGTGTGTGGTTCGGTTGGTTGCTTTACATGCTAGGTCGGTTAAAAGTGGTTGGTATGTTTGGTTGATCAGTCGTTCGGCTGGATGGTTGGACAACAAGCAAAATTTAGTATACTCTGAGTAAATGATTCAGTTACCAAATCAAGTTATAGCATTATTGCATTATTGCATTATTGCATTACCGCAATACCACAAGTAACAACTGTTATGGCCTCCGCTCTTTCGGTCAGTACCATGGACTTTTAGCCATATTTCGCAATGCGCACTCGTTATGTCTTTAGACGCACGCAATATATAAATACGCTTTCATCTTTGATCTTCATTCTGTATTTTACATGCAACTGTTGCGCACACAATATTGAAGTCAAATTATTTTTCTAAATTGATACAAGACTCAAAATCGGATAGCTCAGAAATGTGGAAATCGATCAAGAAAGCCCTTCCTACAAAACTTGCACACCATTTTCCAACTTTGGTGTCAAAAAGGAAAGTGTTCTCTAGTATCAAAGATGTAGTTAACATTTTTAATCACTTCTCTACAGTTGGGAAAAAACTAAGTCGGGTCTTTGGTCGTGCTGGAAAGGTTGCATTGCCGGAAGCAATAGTTTCCTCAAGGTTTGAATTGCGGGAGATCACTCAAACGTTTGTTTATGATGAGTTGACAGCCTTAAAGCCAAACAAAGCTATAGGCCTAGATAAAATAAGCGCCCGACTGTTGAAAGATGCAGCTGAGGTAATCGCTCCTGTCCTGACTAAATTAATAAATATGTCTATTAGCCAGAGAACCTTTCCTAATAACTGGAAATCAGCCAAAGTTATTGCTCTTTTTAAAGATGGGGACCGTACAGATTGTAATAACTATCGCCCGATTTCTGTATTACCTACTGTAAGCAAGATAATTGAGCGTGCCGTCCATTCCCAGTTATATTCTTACCTAGTGGAGAATAAGTTACTTTTTGTGAGACAGTTTGGCTTCCAGCGAAAACGTTCAACTTCAAGTGCACTGTTACAATTTACTGATGACCTGCTGCGCGCAATGGATGATGGGAAAGTAACCGGAGTGATTTTTTTAGACCTACAGAAAGCATTTGACACGGTTAATCATTCCATATTGTGTCAGAAGCTCAAATGGTTGGGTGTTGACTCCAGTAGCCTGCAGTGGTTTCAATCTTATTTATGTCATCGTACTCAACGTACTGTTATTGGGGATTG
>JAAAQI020068673.1:0-17315 GCA_011800005.2 Stichodactyla mertensii | reverse complement strand
GGGGGCGGGGGCTTCAAGATATTTTTGGCGATGCTGTCTTCCCCTTGCTTCCGCTCTCCTCCTTAGAGGGGGGGGGGGGGGAAAGAAGGCGGCTGTACACAGGTTATTTCAACTCCCCTCACCAAAAAAAGGAGTTTAATTGCTAGTCTTGTACCTCTAAATCTTCCACCGTTGAAGCTAACTTTGGCTACTGATATAATCAACTCATGAAGGTGAGGATGTGGTTAGAACATACCAACGTGGCCAACGTGTACAATTAAACTGTCTTTTTCATTCCTCTGTCACTATTTAGGAGAGTCAAACTAGTGACGAATAATGACCACGTGAGAAAGGATATTGTCAACGTTATCGCGGTCATCAAAGGGAGAGAGGAGCCTGGTAAGAGCATCAAGTGGTGATACATGATGGCGCGTTTATTCGTTGATGTTGTTGTCGTTGCTGTCGTGGGTGTTGCTGTCATTGACTGTGATGGTGGTTTCATTTAGATCTGACCTTTATTATTCACTCATTACTTTATGATTTGAATCTGAGCTAAGAATATTTCCTTGATTTCTCCAGATAGACTGGTGTTGCTAGGCAACCATCGTGATGCCTGGGTATTTGGTGGAATCGATCCTTCAAGTGGCTCATCGTGTATGATGGAGTTGTCCAAAGTTTTAAGCCAGCAGCTTAAAAAAGGTTTGTGAAAACATGGTTTAACAACCAACTCTTCTGCTTGTTATTACTGCTGTTCTTTCTCCTCCTCCTTCTTCTCCTCCTCTTCCTTCTTCTCCTCCTCCTCCTTCTCCTCCTTCTCCTCCTCCTCCTCCTTCTCCTCCTCCTTCTCCTTCACTCCTTCTTCTTCTTCTCCTCCTCCTCCTCCCCCTCCCCCTTCTCCTTCTTCTCTTTCTTTTACTTCTCTTTATATGCGCCTCCATCGAAAGTAAAGATTCCAACATATTTTCTTCAGGCTGGAGACCACGTCGAAGTATCGTTCTTGCCAGTTGGGGAGGTGAAGAGTATGGTCTTCTAGGATCTACAGAATGGGTCGAGGTATGGATTATAGCTAGATCCACTGTATACACCAAATTGAAAAAACGTTGTCGGATTCAAAAGGTTAAATCGTCGAAGGTAAGACCGAGGAGGATTCTGGGTAAATAGTTCGTAAGGCCCATAATATGCATTGTGCATTGCTATAATTCTTGAAAATTGCTTTCTTCTAGAATTCAAAGCAATGCTCGAGAGTTGCAACAATATCCTATGCATATGATAGTAAATATGGGCCTTATTGAATGCTTACCCATTACCCCTTTCGGTCTTACCGTCGATGATTCAACCTTTTTGAACCCGACAACGTTTTTTCAATTTGGTGTATACCATGTCATGTATTAACCTAAAGACGATGATCATATCATGAGATATGTCACTGTACGGTTTTCTATGTCTCTTAGACGGAAACTAAAATCCAAAGAAGATTTGTAACAACTTTTTTAGACACTATCATTGTATTAACTTATTTTCTTTCCATTATTTTTCAAGGATAACATACACACCTTGTATTATCGCGCAGTTGCGTACTTAAATGTGGATTCACCAATCAGAGGTAATGAGAAACAGATATGAATGTTGCGATTACAGACACCAGTACGAGAAGGAATCGTTACAAGAGGGAATCGTTAATATTTTTACACCAATTGCATCCCTGATTTTCAATTCCTTGTCATTTTTGATTTATCTGTTGCTGTGTGTAGTTTGTTTGCTTGTTTGCGTGGTCTGTCTGTCTGTTTGTTTGTTTGCTTGCTTGCTTGGTCTGTCTGTCTGTCTTTCTGCCCGTCTGTTTGTTTGTTTGTCTGTTTGTTTGTTGTTTGCATAGTGTTTGCTTACAAATCCACTTATTCCTTCACGTGGTCATTTTTTTCATGGTCAGGTAACTATACTCTTTTAAGCTGGTCCAGTCCACTATTACATAGAGTGCTCTACAGTGCAGCCAAGAAGGTAAGCCCTGTTTGTATAACATACGATATGATTTTAAAATAATGCCGATTAAAATTCGGTTTTACTTTGAATTAATTTTCGGGAATAATCCGTTGCTAGAGAGTTTTAAAATTGTCATGAAGGACGGAAACCAAAAATTATACGTAGAAAAAATGTCCCTTGAATCCACAAGTGAAAATACAGAAGACAAAAAGAGTAAATTCCAATACCTTTCCGTTGTTTTAGACTCCAGATCCTGTAGAAAAAAATCGCTTTGTGTACGATTCTTGGCTTGAAAGGTCACCTTCACCATCAGGGGAAACTCCACAGTAAGTATTGAAAATTATTTGTGGAATACATTCTTCATCGCCATAGTAATCAAGTGTGTGGTATTTCTCAAAGTGCGCCCTTGCAGGGCGAAAAAATTCTTCCAGTACGACAAAATTAAGCCTTTAAGATTGCTTCTAGGCTTCTCTTTATCTTGTAGCCAAGCGCGTTACGGCAGGAGATATATTTTCTTTTTTTGAGAGATTTTTCAAAGAATGCTACATGAAGCGCAAATGGCAGCTGAATCCAATACATTGTCAAGACTGCGTCGCCCTCTACAACCTTGGTTATTTGTCTCTTTGTAATGATTGTCGTTAAAGACGTAGCAATACGAGCAAGAGAATCAATTATTTGCCATGCAAACTTGTGGCGCCGCAAGTTGAAGAGCAAATTGCGCACTTGTTTTCCACTCCGCGAGCAGCAGATTTTCTTTGCCGTGAAATAAAAATGGCTTCTACGTTGTACAACAAAGAAACAAAGAAACATTTGCCCTCGCAACTTCTATTTTGCATGAAAAGTTTACACGATTAATGCCATTTTTCGTAATAACTTTGCGTCTTGATATCGCTTATCTTGTCTCTCTCAGGATTAATCCTCTTGGATCGGGCAGTGATTACGCTCCATTTTTCCTGCGCACTGGTGTTCCATCCATGGATCTCAGATATATGTTCGATAAGGTAAGGTAATCAGGAAAAACTGATCGCGCGTAAGCAGGAAACATGCGATCAGGCTCATTCAGGCCATTATCATTTGGCACGTGGAGCTTGTGTTTGTAATTCTCCCAACATCCTGCGTGTGCTTAATTTTATATTATTCCAAAATGACTACGCTATTCGTCTTTCCGAAGTTCAAAGAAAGACTAGACACGAACTCTATCTCGTCCCCAAAATCATTCCCAGAATCCAATGCAAGATGGTGGCACCATTTGATCTCGTCCCCAATCCAGCCCCACAATACTGTGCAGTAAGAGTTCGTTTTTCCTACGTTGAATTTCGCAGAGGTGAATGATCTGCGCTCTAAGAGCATAACAATAACAAACAGTCATAGCACGCTTACTAAGGATTAGGACGCGTTTTCTCGGGCGATTTTTTCTTCGCTTCTAGCTTCGATTCACCTGCAATCAAAAATCGCGCGTGTAAACGTGAGTGGAGATATGAGTGCCAATCGCCGCAAAATCGTACTAAATTCGAACATGTTCGAAACAACGACGATTCATCGGCGACGTGAATTTAGGAATTCGCCTTACAATCGCCAGTAGTTTACACGCGCGATTTTTTATCACAGCTAAAATCGTAACGAAAATCACAGTGCGTATCACAGAATCACCC
Organism: Stichodactyla mertensii; assembly: GCA_011800005.2. Classification (NCBI taxonomy): domain Eukaryota; kingdom Metazoa; phylum Cnidaria; class Anthozoa; order Actiniaria; family Stichodactylidae; genus Stichodactyla; species Stichodactyla mertensii. The sequence continues at coordinate 13,707 of JAAAQI020068673.1, read as the reverse complement.
GTGTAAATTGCCCTTTAGAATACACTAGCATGATTTTGATAGAGATCATGAAACATTTTCTTTCTGTTCCAGAGAACAATGTACAACGTCACAACGTATCCGACATACCATACTCTCTACGACACCTTCGACTACGTCAAGAGATTGGTCGATCCTTTCTTTTTTACGCATTTAGCCGTAGCGAAGATTTGGTTAACGTCAGTGTACCTGTTAGCCGAAAGCCCTATCATTCCCTTTAGTGTAGAGGACTACGTTACTGTTATTAACAGCTCTGTGATAAAATTGAAGAAAGATTATGGAACACAGCTAGATAATCAGTCTATTTCTTTAGGTAAGACAAGTAAACTCCCGGCTTGTGTTTTTAAGAGACGTGGTCATTGATTGTGCGTGTCTATGTGTGGGGTGTGGGGGGGATCGTACGTTTTACCTTCCCTCAGTTGAAAATCCAGCCCCTCATCCCATCCTATCCTAGGTTAACATCGTGCATTTTTTTACTAATATATTTTAATCTTAGGTTAGCCAGTTGAGTATCTCTCTCTCTCTCTCTCTAGAGGTACAGTTATTGTATCGAGAAGCATTAAAAGACCCCACAGTTTATCGAGGTCATACCCATTCAGTTCACGAATCAGGAATTCATTGCTCATTGCATCGTCATGGCGTCTAAAGGCTCGGACACACGATGCGACGCTCCCTGCGATTTAGCCTGCGACGTTTGCTTGCAACGAGGAAATCGTGTGTTACTTCTGCGTGTTGCCCGGGTGGACACACGGTGCGATTTCCGCGTTGGAAGCATGCAAACGTCGTAGGGAACGTCACATCGTAAGTCCGAGCCTTAATATGCTAACCTTCAACAATCTCTCTTCCTTTAGAATATCTTTTCAAAGCCGTAAATAAATTTAGTAAGGGAGTAAAATCTATGAAAGAAATGATAGATACCACAAAAACTAACGAGTAAGTAACAAGCGGATTATATTCAACGTTTGCATATGTTTACCCTATGGATGTCGTTGTGTTTGTCCACGCTAAAGGCTCGAACAAACGATGCGACGTTGCCGTCTGCGACGTTTTTTACAACGGGGGGATCGTGTGTCCACCCGAAAAAGTAGAACTCGTTTCTACTTCTGCGGCGTCGCCGGTGACATCGCGCGTAACAGTTGTACGGGTGAACACACGATGTGATTCTGCATTGCAAGCAAACGTCGCAGGCAACGTGTGTCCGAGGCTTAATGCTAGGTTTAATTTAATTGAATAAATAAGCAAAACGTGATGGATAAGCGTATTGTAGTTTTTATTTCAGTAATTCTTTTATTCATGCTTTTCTTTATTTTTAAATCCTCTATTTTCAGTTCTGCTGCTTTACGTACAATCAACGACAGACTCATGGGCCTCGAGAAAACCTTCCTGAATCCCGAAGGACTACCTGAGAGACCTTTGTATTGGTAAGCCAATAAACCAGAACTAACAATAAAACTGACGCGTGCATGTTCTGTAATTTAGAAGATATCGTTATCAAACTAAAAAGGTCTAGAAAGAATTAGTTTAGTTTGAAGTTAGTGTTTTACAGTTTTGATTTTGATTTTCAAATGAGACAAGGGGCAAAAACTTTGCTGATAAACTTAAGAATAATAGTAAAACGGCTTTGAGATGCTCTGTCACATTGACGTTGTGACGTCAGAGATCATCTTCTTGAGCCCGCGATGAAATGGCAATATGGCGTCCTCCGACGCAAGATGTTTGAATTTTTTTTAAGGGATACCGAAGGACGGTCAGTCGTGAAAGTGGTATAATCGTGTTCCCAAATAAATATAGTTTGACTAAAAAATGGTCAATTTTGGGTGTTAACTGTTCCTTTAAGTACCGATTAATATTTACCGCCTGGAGAGGGGAGAGGTCGGAAGATTTTTGATGTGACACCATAAAAATTATTCCCCCCCCCCTCCCCCCGTGGCACCACAGGTATGTGATTCCCCCTTACTGTCTGTGGTTGTTTTGCTAATTCTCACTCACCGGACGCTCGTTGCAAAACCTTGTGTACCCCTCCCCCCCGGCCGGCCATAAATAATGTTCGGTCCATTAGTAATGAGATTTTTTCGTTTGTATTTGTCCCGTTCAGTTTTTACTAGGGGAGGCGGGGACTAGGACGTTTTAATATAAAGACAACACTGACAACTAAAAAGACTGACCCCCGTTTCTATGCAGTTTATTCACAAAGCAATATATATATTGATTTCCCAGTGATGGCGCTGAATTCTTTGCTTAATCCATTCTAGGCCCCCTTTTTTTTCATGCCCACTATAGACAACTAACTGCCCTCCCCTGTCCTACAACAGTTTTTTACATTTAAAAAAAAACCGTGATGATTTTACCCGATCGTGTAATATTTTTTCCCCTTCTTACAGGCATAGTATCTTTGCTCCAAGTATCTTCAATTCCTACGCAAGCGCCACGTTCCCAGGCCTCAGCGACGCTCTCAAATCAGCAACCAAGACAGGGAAATGGGAACAAGTTCGAGAACAGCTGTCACGTGTTATCGTTGCTATTGAGTGGGCAGCTCAGTTCATGGAATCGACAATATAGATAAGACTTGCCTCATTATATATCGCAAAAACTATACGACTGTTTACAATCTTTCATAAGGGCCGAATAATAGAAAGAATCCGTATTGGACATGTTGGAGGATATAACCAGAAACGTATGCTTGAACCTCCAGCATGGCTGCCACTTTTGAATTAATCATATTAGGAACGACTGCATCTAGCCCCGGGAAGGGGGTCCCCCATGCAAAAGGAGCAGGGTACTCGTCGTACCGTGGTTTGAAATCGGTATTTCGTTCATTTGTTGCCACGCCCACCCGAGACTCGGGTACCTTTTAGGAGTCATTTTCAAAATTTCGACGATCGTTCCCGCCCCCTTTTATATGGGAGTCCCTCATCCCCGGGGCATCTAGCAATCTGGTGAATATTTTTGATCTTTCATGGTTATCTTGATCAATATACCAGTCCCAAATTCAGGGTTCCGAAACTCCATAGTTACTGTTGCTACATCCCACAAGCCAAACGAATTCTGCTAGAAAACTATACACCTGAGATTCTGATCGCAAACAGATTTGTACATTTTTGGGGGATTTATAACATTCTCTAGAAATATGAGAATCAAATTAAAGTAAGTCAAGACACCTTTGTTGGGACAAGATGTATTCCACTTGGAGAACCAGTGCTACAGTGATGATTGGTTGGCTATTGTTTGAGTCAGAACATTAATACTCCAGTTTCGAATTCTCTGTTACACAGGGTTAGCCTCATTTTTGTGTAGAATATTCACGTGTTTCAGTGAAGGTCCGTGGAATTTTAAAGTGTTTGTATTGTTGTAGTTGTTTATTCTTCGTTTTATCATTGGTATTTATGAATATTTTGACACTGAAATGAGGCTGACCCTGCAAAAACGAGTCTTTAGTCCAGCCGTACAGCGGTATTTTGCAAATTCGAAAAAGGTCTGTTGGCTTGAATGAGCACAAAACAAAGGTTTTAAATCGAGAAAATGAAAAAACAAACGTGAACACAAACAAACATGAAAAAACAAACGTATACAATACATTTGTCTACGCCAACCTCGACTTGACGCAGCTGTTTCGTGGTCGTTGAAGTGAGTTTGGGGAGGGTCTATTGTCCTAAATCACTACTGTGTGGGTTCAGATCCAAGCTTGATTTTGGGCCAGGTCTCTGTCGAATGGAATCACCGTGAATCACAAATCATGAGTAAAGCGGTTTTCCTAACAGTAGCCGTACCTACCATACTTTACTGAAACCGTAGCTATGCTTTGTGATTGGATGATTCACACGGAAACAAGGGGAAGCCATTCAAGTGTTACTGCATACCGTACCGTGTACGTTTATAAGTCTACTGCTTTTTACTGTAACTAGCTACGCTTTTTGTGATTGGATGATTCACACGAAAACAATGGCAAGCCAATAAAGTGTTACCGCGTTCCGCACCGTGTTGTTGCTGTACGTCAGTCCAAGGATTACCATTCGTTTCCCGCTCTAAGCTCCAGTGTAAACATGTACATAGCCTTGACTTATAACAAACATTCGCTTGAGCGACTGATATTTGCCCATATTCGTTGTTGCCATATACAGAGCGGATACTGGTTCAGTTTGCATTTAGCATCTTTTCGCAGGAGTTGATTTTGATTTGTACTCACGGAATACAAAGAGAAAAAGTGTCTTCATTTCTTGATTCTAGTTGGTCTTGGCCTTTGTTAGTAGTAGTAGTAGTTGTCTCCTCTGTAGGCATCTCTGTCTTCTCTGGGCTTCCTGTTGCAGTTTCATGAGAGAGACTCACTCTGGACCCCCCTGCGCATGCTCGTGACAAACTGCCAGAGACTTCTGGCACTTCGTCAAGAATGACAGAGGTCTGGGGTCGAGAGTGGAGAGAGACTGAGTGTCCTCGATGGTTGATTTATTAACGACACAGGCAGCCCACATAGGTAAACCTCTTCTATCACAAAGAGATACCTGCAAAAGAAGCTAAGTTTTTGCTTTTGCTTTTAAAAGATGCATTTTCTTCTCAAATTACTCTATAATTTGTTCCTCTCTAAACTCTTCTTCCGCTTATGAAGTTCTTTAGTGCGGATGCTAGTGGCAAAGGCGCCAGGAAACATTATCACAAGGTAATTGAGCTTTTAAGTTGCGACCCATTTCCTCAGAAATCTGTACAACAAATCCTGTCACGAAGAAAAAAGGTGAAATAAGTCTTCACAGGAATACTTTTCAATTTGGATCTGGAAATCGCCTTCTCTTACAAGTCACGTCACACTTAAAAGCTTTACGTACTGCGAAATGCTGCAAAGTTTTTGTGTTGAAGAGACTTGTATTTGTACATTCTGCATGCACGCTTGCGTACGCATCGCCAGTGTCTCGTAAAGATGCTGTTACTCTAGGCAATTTTTCTTGCAACTTGACTCGCAATTTTGTTACACACGTTGCACGAGGACATAATTGCCTAGCGTAACATACCAAAAGCGTCTCTGTGAGTTTTACTTCTGGCAACGGTTGTGGCAACAAAATTGCGAGACCAGCGCTCGAGACCAGCTGCAAGGAAAAGTGCTAATGTGATAGTACCATAAGTTTTGTCGTCAAGTCATTCTTGGAGTACCACCCGGAATTTACAGGTTTTCCAGGTCTGGACTGCAGATTTGGAAAAATTTTAAAACCTGAGCTTTAACAAAGCCAGTGATCATTTGGTATTGCTGTCATGTTCACTCATCAAGAGCAGGAAGTTTTTCATCAACACCAATCAGTGCTAAGTTTCCCGTTGCTATGGAAGCAGTGAGTACAAGCTTAGGCCAGCAACAACGGATGCTTGATTTTGTTGTTTATTCTTCAATGTTGACCTCAGCAAATATAGTAGCTCCTGTCCAGACTTATCTCCTTGTTAATCCTGTGAATAATGGCTGTTTCCCATAAATAACTGTGTCCAACCCGAATATCAGACTGTGTGTCGAGTGGGAGACAAAGGAAATCTTTTCCTGCAGACTGCCCTTCAGCGCTCCTCTATTTGCTTTAGGGTCCAAGGTTAATTCTTGGACGATATTGTTTGGTTGGTTGTGTCATTCCGGCAGATATGAATGTTTATTGTTAGTAAGCTCTGTTATATTTTAGCCTCATATAACAAGAATAAAAGCTCACCACCAATGTTATCCACAGTCAACAAAAACTTTTGTAATAATTCAAAGATTCAAACAGCTTTGGTTCTTCGTTATTTCTCGAATATTTTTCTGAAGTCCACCCTAACATTCTTGGTAACACATGCACAGCCGCTTCGTTCAGCTTCGAAAGTATAGTGCATCTCTTAGTTTACTGAGTTAAGTAAGCATTCAGAGCATGGGAAAGGATTGAGTCAGGTTGTCGTTCCATTTTGAAGCGCCCCCACGACGTGGACACGTGGAACTGGGCCGTGGTTATTGACTTTCTCGAAGGTTATCACTAAGATGGATTCAGGAAATTTGGTCTATTTACAATGATAGCAAGTTACTATGGCCTCCAGTGAACTTCTTATGGAAATAGATAAGAATAGCAAAAGATATTAATGGAATCGAGGTCAGAAAGCCGAGCGAAACGCTGGCGTTTTTCACTGAATTATCCCATGATAGTACACATGAATAAAGTCATACTAAGCTGCAAAAACGATCCAAATGCATTGCCAAAAAACGACTTGATGAACGATTAGTCTGTCATCGAGATAATTAAGATTTCTTCCTGAATGAGCCGCTTACAGTGGCACTGGTTGCATTCACACCCATTCTTGTACAATAATCAAATTTCATGCGTTTTTTGGATTGAATACAATCGACCATTTTTACAAAATGTGGCATAAAAGCTACTCCACTCTGGCGAGGTGAATCTCAAGAGAGGTTACAATACACTATTTGTATTCTATCATATTGAAAAGCCATAGATAAGGAAATTGTGCGATATTTTTCAATATATCCGGTGAAGTATTGAAACCTCGGTTGTATCTGTACGGGAAACCTCAGATTTTAATCCACCATTTATGTCCGGTGACTGCGAGATTTCGAGATTACTGTTATTGGATTAATATTAATGCCCACTCTCTCTACAATTTTGAGCCCGGGTTCACTTTATTTGAATCCTCATAATTTTGTGGAAAAAACTTCCCACCCTCCTACTTTCTCTTCTTCTTTCTTTCTTTCTTTTTTCTTTTCTACATCAGTTTAACGGCTCCCTTTAGGCTCCCTGTTTTGTTTTGGTGCCGACACAATAAATTATTCACGTAGTTCCAGTCGTGTAATAAGTCTAATAGGGAAAAACAGTATTTTCTGAATTAGAAGTACGCAATTTTCCATCTTTTATTTATGAATGGTGATGCTTGGACGACTTGAAGGCACCTCAAGCTAACGTGAAGGATTGGCACTAGACAAATTGTAACCCGTCAAGGGAGGGGTAGGAAAGTGTAGTCGGCCAGAAAATGCTCGAAGCCGTCCATGTTCGCCGTCAAAATAGCTCATCACTTCGACAGAAAAACGGATAAACGTGTCTCTCTAGGAGCACCTAGCATGCTGTGGAGAATTAAATAACACTCTACAAGGCTGTGGGTTTTACTTAGGATGGCTTAAAAGGTAAAAATGTTTTTTTATTGATTCAAATTATCCCGCTTTGCGAATGACTTGCTGTCTTCCCGGTGAGCTGAATGCGACGACAAAATGCCGAAGCGTTCAAACACTTCAACTTATGATCCCTTTCCCTCTATATATACGGATTGTACAATGTCTAAGGTGTAAAATCTATTGCAGAAAGCCATCGTGATTGGTTTGGATTGAAAATAGCGACAAACTGCGATCAAAAAACAAGCTTGACTCGTCGACAGCCGAAGCATTTTCGGCTAAGTAATGGAGTCTCGCCGGTCCGCCAGATAAGCCAACAAAAAATGGGTAAGTTTTGTACCTCAGGTATTTTTCCAGTCACCTTACAACAAGTAGCATTTAACAAAATTGTCCTTGTTATTTTATGTCGTGCATACGAAAGCAACAGTTCGGGTTTTTTTTCCAATGAGTGACAATTGAAAGATGGATGTCCAGTATCTCTACAATGAGTTGGTCACGTAGCAATCGTAAATCATGCCAGAAGGTTCTTGTTCTCGCTCGTTCAATCTAATTATTTGATTTCCTCGTCCCAAAATAAGCATCTCACATTCTCCTTCGCTGTCGCTAAGGTTTACTTTTATGCGTAGTTTGCGAGGAACAAACTCAATCCTAAGTTTTATATTTTTAGAACTGTTTATGTAGACTGCAGCGAAATTCATCAAAAAATTTCGATTCAAATTCTGATTTATAAGATTTTTAAAAATAGCTCTCTTCAGGATTACAAAATGTCAGGACTTTTAGGCATTTAGTTTATTTTTGGAGGCATTTTTATTTTCAGAATAATTATTTTAAGTGTTTTTTTATCAAATGTTGAAATCGGAATGAATTTTCGAGACAGATTGCTTTACACGTGTATTTGTTGACAAAACAGTTTTTATAATATAAAATATCTTCATCTGCTTATGAAATTGGCCATTTTTATCATCTTTACTTGTGTTGTTTTTCTATTTTTTTTTATACAGTCGAATGATTTCCTGAGCCTTGATCTTTATGTTCCGGTTCACATAATTTTATTCAGTTCAATGGTTTTTTTCAAAGCACTAGTATTGGATTGAAATATCTTGAGTTGAAATTCCTTTCGAAATTTCTTTCTACCTATTCTAGGGTTTCTTTTCTTGGTTGTAAATTAATCCTAATGTTCTTCTTGGAAAAAAAAGTCATTTTGCTAATAGTCTCTTAGGTCATTTTTTTTTCTGTCCCTGATTTATACATTTATAATTTCATTTCAAAATTATGCCTAAGGGGAATACAAGGAAATGATTCAAAATTTGATAGTTTTCGAGATTTATAACTCTTGGTTTTTAATCCTGTCTTACAAAGTATTTCTTTATTTGTTTTTAATCGTATTTAAATGCTTTAAAGATTATTAAGATCTCCGTATATATTTTAATTATATTTTTAATTTGTCAAAGTGTATGCATTTGAGTTCCTTTAAACGTGTTTCACTTTTGCATCCTAAACATGCAGACAGAAATAAACAGAAATATGCAGGACTACCAGTAGAACAATTTCACAATTTCTCAAACTGGGGAACAAAACATTTCCTCCAGAGAACTGAAGACTATTATTATGTAAAAATATTTCATTGTTCTGTCCTCCAGGTTGGGAATTTGTGAAATGGGTCTTATCTGACATCATCTAAAATTTTTGCACCTAGAATCCTGTGGCAACTGGAGATTATCCTATGAATTGGAAACATCTACATCTATTAATTGTGCACCTAAATTTGATTAATATCCACTCTGCATACTGAAATGAATATCTTCCATTCATTAATGATTTAGCAAAAAGTAAAGTGTTAGTCATAATAAACGCTTTAGTATGACAATATGATTATTAAAATACCACTAACTATAGTCAAATATAAGTATGTTATTTACTGGCTTAGAGGTCTGTATAGAATGAGGGCACAGTTTTTCACTATGCAGACCTCTCGGCCAGTATATAACATGTTAATTTTTTTCCTTTTTTAGTTATTTATTATTTTTTCCATATGATTTTATCATGCTTAAGTCAGGATACTGTTGGACTGGGCATATCCTGAAAAACCAGAGCAATCATGAGCCAATCATAGCACACAATAAGCCAATCATAGCACACTTTCCTAGGATACATAGGCCCGTAGACTGAATTCTGAACTGGGAGGTTGGTTTTCCAATAGAGTGGACCTGTGTGCTGTATGTCTGATTACAGATTACAATAACATGATGGAGAATAAATGCATGCTTGCTGGCTTCATTTGAAATGTTTCCATCCAGCCAAAATGAAATTATAGGGTACCAAATAGACAAGAAATCTGGCTGAAATGACAAGCTTCAAAGAGCTTACAACTTGACTTCGTCTGTAGTCAGTACTCACTTTTTCTTGATTTTGTGTATTGTGGGCTTGTTTTTTTACTTCATTTTACTTTTCTAAAGAGCCAAAAAGAGGTCCAGACCAAACCTCAACAGCACGCGGGGTGGGGGGGGAGGCTGTCTGACCCCCAAACCCCTGCTGATACAGGACTGGGGAAAAAAATTATTTGCAATGTTCAATCTAAATGTCCACATACATATAAACTTGTGTTTCAGATTGTTTACTTGCTATACGATTTACTGGAAACTTTTTTGTGATGGTATTGTTCCTAGGAATCCTTTTGAGTCAAGTGATTGACATATCAAGCTTTGAGAAAAATACCTGTGCAATCCATCATAAAAAATAAAAAACGTTTTAAATTATGTGTAAAAGAAGAAAGATTGCACTAATAAGTCTAGCATTCAGTTAAGAAATTTATCTTCATTTTCGTCTGAGCGTGAACAGTTGTGGCAAAAACATGTTCTGTCATGCCACTAAACTTCAAAGTTTAGACTGACTTCCATGATTGTTTTGGAAAGTTGCTGCCATATATAGGAAAGAACCTCAGCATGAAGTGGTCCTCTCAGAAAATATAGGAAATCAAGTCTACAAACTTGATAAGAAAGAAAGTGAGAAACATTGAAGTTTGGTGGCTAAAACTTTGAAGTTTTAGCAGCATGACAGAACATGTTTTTGTTGCGACTGTTCATGCTTAGACAAAAACAACAGTAGTGACAAAACAGTTCAAATATCCTGCTTCCCAGCAGAAATCAAATCTAAGTAGGGCACTAAATTTGTGTTCCCACTGCATATTTGTACATGTAAATACTGCTTTAAAACATTGTTCATTGCACATTGATTTCTTAAGGTGTTGTAACACAGGCAACAGTTAAAACGTTGTCTTAAAACATTGTGTTGCAATAAACCTTTCTAATGTGGCAGCCATATTTAGTCCCACGAGAACAAAATTCTATCATTCTTTATCATGCCTGGACGTGTTTGGAATTGCTTGAATTCAAGTACTCTGGCTTGGCATCATTTCATTTCAGTCAACATGGCCATCACATATTCCTATCAACTTCATCACAACATCAAGGCCATTCTCCACTCATTGGTGAACGCACTTGCAGCAAGCTAGTGAGTACTTGCTAGTAATTTGCTGCAAGTAAAAAATACTTCCTTGGCTTGCTGCAAGTGCTAGTTTCAGCTAGGAGTGGAAAATGGGCTTAAGAAAGATAAATTTGCAAAGCAAGTTTTGCTCATGTTGCCTCAAATTGTGTACAACCTATTTTTGTTATTGTGAAGAGTAAAGATTGCTTCTACTTCATGCTATTTTGTGTGCAAGCTGCATGATTTTTGTTGCCTGTAAAATTTGTTGACTTTTAAGCTTCATGAAAGCTACATTTTAAAGTATATTGTGCTGTACAATACAGTACATGGCACAACTGTATTTTAAAGATTTTAAATAGAAGCAAAAATCTCAAAGAACCAGTCTGAATTCTGAAATTCCCAAAAATGTTTAAAAGCATCACCATTATACATGTTTTGGCTTTTACTGATTTTGTCACATTTTAGATACATACATACATACATACATAAACTTTATTTCACCTCGAATTTCTAGAGTAGCCATATAGTGGCTAATATCTTCGAGATATCTGTCAAATTAATATGTCATATTTTGTGACACTGTAATTCATAGCTTGCTGTGAGATTGTTGCTAAAGGGTTTGGAAAGATTAAAAATGACACTTTCTCAGTAGTATACAGTGTATTATGACTGTAATGTGTTTATTTCTACAGTAGATAGCATTTTTTGTCAATTTTTTCACTTTTCATTTGTTTATTTCTAAATGTACATGTACTGCAGTGAATTATTCTTGAAATTCCTCATTTTAAAATTTTGGATGGGAGAGCTAAAAACCCTTTATTCAAGCACTCATGAGCATTCATGAAAGCTAGCCATTTTTTTTAGCCATTTTTTGCTCAGTTAATAAAAATCAAGATATTTTGATTCTTATTTTCAAACCATCACCATATTAGGAATTGAAAAAGCATAGAGATTTTTTGTTTACAATTATGACATGGAGAATCACATTAAGAAGTTTTACTTTTAAATGTCAAAAATGGAACAAAGGCAGAATTTCAAAGTTCTTTTTCCTAGACTTTTGACTTTGCTATAACATACAAAGTTAAAGAAATCAAATTACTAGTTGGTAAGGTAATGTGGGTGATGATGTACAAAATATGTTCTTTTGAATTTCTTCTTATATATTTATTCATGGACTTTTATGCTTTAGTGTCTTGTCTTTGTTTCTAAACCCAAATCTTTTACTTATGCCAGGTTTATTTTTGTATTAATGCAATAACAAGAAAATCTGCAAAAACTTAACTCAAAATGCAAGGTAGACGTATTTAAATGATCCTAGAATGTAAATATACAGTGTTATAAATAGGAATGCTGCATTTCTAGCTGTCAATTTCTTTTGGATAAAGCATTTTCTTTTCTTTTTTTTTCATATGTGTGCATTTTTAGATCCTTGAAACAGAGAAATAAAATACTGTTACCAGTACACATTTTTTTTAAATACACAGTAACATGTTAAACAAATTAAGGTTACAGTACATGCAGACCTAGGGTAGAGTACAGCACATACATGTAAACTTTGAGATTGAAACATGTCACATATCAACAGATAGATCAGAAGCTGCATAATTCAAAGTGTAGCAAAGGATATACTGTTTCTGGTCATTTGTGTTTTCAAGAGCCTCATTTTTGAAAAATATACCCAGAAGTTTAGTGGTTGAAGGCTCTGCAACCAAGATGTTTATCACTTTATTGATTAGTTTTATGAAGTGCATTTAATTGTTGTTTATTTTTCCATAAATTGTAAGTCAAATGTCTGTTTCACATGTAAATATAATTATAAAAATGATAGAGATCTTGTATACTGATAATGCATTTCAGAATATTGCACTGCACTTTACAATGATTGTCAATGGAGGACTTTATGGGTTGTGTATTAAGGAACAACAAACAGCAGCACACAATCATGAGACATTGCATTTAGTTTTGTTAGTACATTGTGCCTTGAATTTGAGTATGGTGTTGAACCTACTCTTATGTGAATAGTTCAACAGGTTTTTTTAATGTTCCCTATAACTAGGTTATTAGGAAGGGATGGGACACAGGCACTGTGGTTTAACATTATCCAAGAAGACTTGAAAGTCTAACCATTTGCAGTTATGATTGGGGGCTTGAACAGAATAATATTCTATTTTCAAGGATATTTTTTTTAGAAGAGAGAAATACTTTGACCAATGATTACAATAACATAATTATCTTAAAATTATTTATTTCACTGTAACTTAGGGTATTATTACTTTCAAATGCTTACTCATTTTATTGACAATGTTTTTTCTACTTGTCGTTAATCTTACTCCTTCATTGTTTTACTGTATAAGAGAGCACTTGTGAATGCCATAAACATATTCTGTAAACCTATGATTCATAGATAGTAACACTGGTTCTACTCTAACTTTTGACCATTTATGGTATTGTTTGAGTCTTCGTGATCAGCTGGTTGTCTGTCTCCCACAGAGAGAATTATATTTTTGTATGCAAAAATATTAGAAATTCTTGATTATTACAATCTATTTACATGTCATTTACATGTGAGTCAAAATGATTTTGAAATAACTGCTACATTTAAAGAAAAATAAATGTACTAAATAATGTGTACATTTTCACTTATTTTAAAGCTTGCTCTGCTTAACATGTACACATATATTGTACATGAATTATTCTTCTCATTCTCTGTAATTTTTAGCTCAAACTTTTATTTTGTACAGTGTATATTGATCATGTACATAATTGTTTGAATGTACTGCATGCAATAATAAAGTTTAATGAAAGCATTAAACACATGATTTTTACATTTTAAATAGAGGAAAAAGACATGGCTTCATTGTTAATTCATAAATCTTGGTTTGTGTACTGTATATGATATACCTTATTCCACTTAATTTTCGCGTCACTTAATTTTCGCGAATTTCGTGATTTGAAAAATATCGCGAAAATTAGATGTCACGAAAATAAAGTCAAGGGAAAATTAAGTGACGACACATAAAATATTTTTAGTTTGAATCAGTGTTTTAATGATCAGTATTGGTGCTTGATTGTCTATATTTAGCCCCCTGTGACCTCTACTG